>JAUTBW010034999.1:0-11286 GCA_032361425.1 Peltospira smaragdina
CTCTCTCTCTCTCTCTCTCTCTCTCTCTCTCTCTCTCTCTCTCTCTCTCTCTCTCTCTCTCTCTCTCTCATTTTTCAGTTTCCAATATTTTGGTAAAATTAGTCCTTAATAAAAAATTTACTTGTACCTCTGTAAGGTTGAAGTAATTTGATGCAAGAGTAATGTTCAAAACTAAATATTAGGCCTAGGCCTACTTGCTGCTGTATCATGATGATTATCAGAAGAAGATATGAATATTCTTAATTTGGTAATTATTGTTATCCCACATCTAAAAGTCACTGGCCTTGGACATCAGAACACTGATTCAGTTATTACTGGAAAAGATATCTAGCTCTTCTAATTCCACTTAGTGCACTGTCAACACATAAAGCAGTGGTCAGCTGGTATACCCAAGTTGTGGTATGTGCTATTCTGTCTGATTGCATGATGGCATATATAACATACCCCTTGCTGCTGATCTTAAAAAGGAGTAACCCATCTGGTGGCAGCAGGTTTCATCTCAGAATTATTCTTAACCATATGACACTATATAGCTGTAATTCAAATATTTTGAGTTTGTTGTTAAATAAAGCATTTCCTTCTACCCTTAAAAAGCTACAGTATCTGAAATTTGTATTATTCAATAATTAAGTTAACCAAACTATGTTAAGTACCCAAATGGCTACACACAGTATTACACAAAACCTGCTAAATACAGCTACACAAAACCAATAACGATTAGCGGGCATCCTTTAAGTTCTTTTCTCATGGGTTTATTGCAAACATGAGATTCTCAACATGTAATCACATGAAATCCTGCTATTTTGATATGCTGTTACTGGCATTAACATTGACAATGATAAAACAATTAGCATTTGCTTTATTAGCAAATCTTATTTAAACTAGACAGTAAGTGTTTCGCAGTATACGCCATAATCAGTGATTCGTGAGTGAGGTAAACGTGCAGTTATGATTGTATTTGAATTTAAAATTTCATTTTATAATAACATATTCCAGATACTGTAGTTTTAAATTCACTATTATTACAAAATTAATAATATTAATTAACAAACAACTGTATATTTTATAGAAACCAAAATCAGGTGAAACCACTGTTGTTTTGTTTTATTAAATGGCATTGTTTTCTTTTAACATGTGTTGTTGGTGCATATTTTACAATCACACATGCTTATGTTTTCTAGATTTCTAACTTCAGAGAATCAAACAGATCTGAAAATCCTTTATCATCCTGACAGTCATGGATACAAGTTTTCTCTGTCTGGTGTTTCTGTTGTGTGTAGCGAGTGCGTCTGCTTTCTGGCGTCTGGATCAAGTTCCTGATTTTGTGAAGAGCGTGGTGAGGAGTGAAGAACCCAAGGACATTCTCCACAAACTCTGGAACTCCAATGAGGCTCAGCTTGTCAAGGGTACCATCACGAAAGGAGAGGCTCGATTCCTGGAAAATATTCTGCGGTTTGGGACTCTGCGACAGCCGCCAAGTTCTGCCAATGATGAGGGCCATGCTACTAACTGCGGTCAGTGGATCAGTTGTCTTCAGGGCATCGTGCTGATTAAAAAGATAGATCCCATATGGTGAACCCATTGGGTTACATTTTATTCCAGCCAGTACTCCACATCTAGCGGTACATAACAGAGGCTCTTTTATGTGCTATTCTGTCTGTAGGATGAAAGATCCGTTACTGCTAATTGAGATGAGTACTGACTCAGTAGCTAGCCCATGTAGAAGCAGCAAGTTTCCTTTCTCACTAACATAATGGTCCTTTATCATATAATAAAATGTGTTCAGTGTGTCATTAAATAAAATCTCTCTCTCTCTCTCTCTCACTCTTTTTCCAAGGCACCATGGTAGTCTGATGATAGAGCATCTGCCATTTTCAAGTCTCAATTTTATAATATTTTTTGGCCATAGCATATTGTTGTCTTAAGTTAAAGCTTCATTCCTTTATTATTTAATAATTTAGAATATAATCCAATCACCAGATATATATAAATCACAGTTCCCAGTATTGTGCACTCACTAACACCAGTTGTTCAAATTTACAAAGCACACAGTACTTTGACATCTGTCCTCATTGCTTGCATTGCAGGCCAACAAGTGACCACACGAGCTTGTGCTGTTTTGACTGTAATTACCACTGACTACCACTCAACCTATTACATCTGCTTCATTAGATAATGGCAAATCTTGTTTTACACTGTATAAGCATTTGACAGTAGATGTTAAATGTGAGTTTGCAAGTAAATTTAAACTGCTTTTATGTATTTATAAGTATTTTATCTTAAAATTTAATTTTGTCCTAAGTACATGTATATTTTAGAGTTGGCAGTTTTATGTTAATGATAAAAACTAACATCAGGTCAGGTTGGTGGATGTACAAACATTTCTGAATACTTTTTTTAGTATTTTTGCTATCTGCTTTGTCATTTAAACTGATGTTTACAGAATTAACCCATTTCAGTTATTGAAATCAACACACGTTATTTCGGGATTGTGTTTGGGCCATTGAAAATATAGTGGCCCAAATGTTTATTTTCAGACTAATAAACACGTTTCCATCCTGTTTAGAAAGAAAACAGTAAGTGGCCAAGGAACATTTTGTTTTTAGAAGAATTTTTTTAAAGAAAAATATGAAAGTTAAATTTGATTAATTAGCAATAGTATTAAATTATTCAGAATTGAGTATCAATCTTTTAAAATTGTCTATAAAAAATGTGATAGTTAACAAAATGTACCATGAGTATCTGTCATCCAGGACGTAGCCTATTCAATCATTCTGCAAAATGTTTGTAAATTTATTTCCAAGTATTCTTGAAATTCTAATAAATATTGCTTGACATAGGGTCCACACATGTAAATTCACTAGTAATACTTAAATATCTGTGTAATTTAATAATTATGTGGTATCCGTTGTCTGAAAATCATTGGCTGAACTAAACCTTATTTCTCTCACTCAGGCCATATTTATAGCATATGAGGACCAACATATACCAAACATATAGCACCACATTATAAAAGCCCCGTATTGCAGGACCAGCATATTGTAACCCTTACTATAAAGTTTGAATATCCTGTCAGCAGGTCGTAGCCTGCTCCATGTAATACTGTTGTGTTCTGTTTTTGAACCCCCACTTGTTCGACCCACTGAGCTATGTCTCATTCCAGATAGTGATCCCAAACTGGTAACATATGCCATGGTATGACAATGTGCTATCCTTCCTGTAGGTTGGCCTGTGTATGTGATCCCTTGCTGCTAATCTGAAAACGTAGCCAATATAGAGGCAGCAGGTATCCTTTCTCGTATCATAATGGCCCTTAACCACATGTCTGATGCCATTAACCATAGAGAAAATGTGTTGAATGTGTTGTTAAATAAAACACTTCTGTCTATATTTTAGGACCAGCAAGCCATAATTTCTCCTTGACCTGGGTTCCCAAGTCACCAGACACCAGTGGCAGTTTACGGTTTTCCTTCAACATGATAGCACGTAAGTTCCATACAAATGCTGTTGAGTCTTGGCAGGGATCTCACTGACCCTCAGATAATGTGTTTTGATGCATGGAACTTGGACATGACTCTTACTTTTTTAGTTTTACCTTAAAATCCAGTTATAGGATACCTAAAATTTTACAAGAAAGTTTATTTGTTCCCCAGTGGAGAAAGTCTGTGAGAACCTTGGTGTTAGTAATAATGGGGTCTGACGCCCTAGGAATATGCAGAAATTGTTTCCTGTAGCATGTCAGTACCTTGTCACCAAAACTACACAACTGAAATTTTATTCCCCATGGTTATTGTTGACGTTTCAAAGTTCTCTGTCTAAAAGATAGTTTGTGATGGGTTCCGATGATCTTGCTGTACTGTACCTAAAATGTTTTCCCATAAAATCCTTAAACAATATACTGTATTCCACATAATAAGCACCTTGCTCCAATAAGCACCCCTCAAACATAAACATTACCCAAAAATATGCTTAATTAGGGACCCCTCCACCCAACCATCCACTAGCAACGACTGCAAACAGTAAATGATTATAATTGAAATACATGATCTAATGAAAAGAGTTTTTAAATGTGCTGTTATATGGAATATAATAAATATGGAACATAAGGCTTTCTGCAGCTGCCTAAAAATTTTACTTTCCGGTAACCTCACAAACAGACATGAACACCTTTTTCTTACACAGCAAATGGCCTGCGATAATATCATCCAAAAGAACACTGATTGTAAAACTTGTGTATTGCTCTATTTTCTGGTTCTTGTCTTGTTTTGAATACATCACCCATACTGATACGTGGTTGCCGAATTTCATGAAAAACATGAAAACCCTGATAGTGTTTTCGATAGTGACCTTCATATTGCTGTAGTAATTTTCACACCCAGTGTTTACGAAATAAAATGAGTTTTGCAGAATCAAATTATTCTTATCTTCAGGTATCTCTGGTAACATAATCAGGTTATTTACATTTAAAAACAAAACACATCATTGGTGTCTTGATTTATGTTACTTGTTCCTCAATAAATACCCCCCTAAATAAAATATAAAATGCCCTGGGCGCTTAATACATCAAATATGGTTTTCATAAATGTTTTGAATGCATCTTTAATTAAAATATTTCATTAACTCTCTGACAGTCTTTCTTTCTCCATCTTTTTCTCCTTCTCTCTCTCTCTCTCTATCTCTCCCTCCATCTCTCTGTCTTTCTCTGTCTCAAAAAATATGAAAAAAGGGGTAGTCCAATATTCAGGAGAATAGGGGTGAAAGTATAGCGTTTTCTAAATCAAAGAAAGCATCTTTTCTAATGATCAATACTAGATTTAAGAGGCTTACAGAAATTCTCCCCTTGATGACTACATGTATTTAAAATTTCTTATTCTATAATAAATTGTGGCATGGTGTATATAGAGTATATTATATTTGTGGCTATGACACACAATATTTAAGACATGACTGCTTAAATTATCACATTTCCTGAGCGAGAATGAGTGAAATGCGATAATTTAGGTACAAGTATCATAAATATTGTCTGTCATGGACACGAATATAAGATTCTATTTATTACTGTAAAAATTTCCTGTCAGTTAAGCATTCTAGGTAATGTTTGCAACTTCTATAAATGGCTAAAGCATTCTCAATGCCTTGACGTTAACGCCAAAAGTGATCAGAATTACGTCATTACCAGGCAATCAGAATGATGTGTACTTTAATGACAGCCAATATTCCTAAGAAGACATATGATATTATTATTAACCACGAGGGAAATCATATGATAAACATGTCCCTCGTTATGCCGTACCTTGTAGGTAATAAATGTGTATAATTGTAGTTTTTTTTACATTTCTCAAAATGAATTAGCGGGACATTTTCACACCCAAAACCACTTAAAAAAGGTAAAGACTTGATTTATTTTGTTTGTTTTGTTTCAGCGGCACCTTTAAATGGTGGTACAGCTGATATAATTGCTTACATGTATGGAACTCCACTTGTGGAACAAAAGCTAGATTTATGCAAATCAGTGCCTACAGTTGGCTTGAAGTGCCCCATAACAAAAGGACGTATGTATACTTTCTTTAATCCATAATGCTGTTTGTCAGTGAACTAGTAGATTTTTCTAGTTTGAAAATATGTTTCATGTAATATATCAAAGAATAAATTTATAATGCATGGGTTTATAAAATAATAACTTGAAAGAGGTAAATGCCTAAATGAAACAAAAGAGGAAAATGCATTTATAAATATTTTATCGATTTCAAATATCACATTCCTGCACAATATTTTTTATTTATAGCCGTATATGTTTCGTTCCAGCCAGT
The DNA here is from genome assembly GCA_032361425.1 of Peltospira smaragdina. Lineage (NCBI taxonomy): Eukaryota > Metazoa > Mollusca > Gastropoda > Neomphalida > Peltospiridae > Peltospira > Peltospira smaragdina. Next base: position 5,811 of record JAUTBW010034999.1, read on the forward strand.
GTTCCACAAATTGGTGTAACAAAGGTCATGGTATCCTGTCTCTGGAATAGTGTATACGTACAAAATATCCCTTTTTGCTAATAAGAACACGTTGCCCATGTGGAAGCAGCAGGCTCCCTCAGTCTCACTAGCATGATGGTTGTTAATCTAGTCCGATTCCATATAACCATAGATAAAGTGTATTAGTGTGTCGTTAAATAAAAAAATTCTCTCTTACATTTTAAGAAAAGATCTCTGCTTCATACACTGTTTCAGACCTCAGCATGTTGCCGTCTGTAAGCACATTTTAATTTATCTGTTAACAAATATCCGATGTGATACAACCTAGTAAGTCTGTTTTTAAGTTAAAAATCAGTTAGTCACACATTTGTACTCGGAATGTTTATCATTTCATATTAGGAACTCATCCCTTTTTGTAATTTTTTAGTCTGGAAAAACCTAGTTAGTCAGCAAATTATAAGAAAGTCACACCAGATTTCAAAAAATAGACTTACTATGTTTTATCAGCTCACATTAGAAACATTCACTGTTAGGATGAGACATCCTGGAGGCACAGAGGCAGTGCAGAATCAAGTGGTAGTATTTATCGGGCAAGAATCGGGGCTGACATCTTAGTCATAGTGTCATTACACATAAATCATTTAACATTATCATAGTGCTAAAACCGTGACCAGTTCATTTTAAAACATGTTTAATCAGTTGATTTCTGAGAGCCAGATGTAGTTCTGCCACAGTTTGTTCAAAGTATAGTGGGGTAGAATAAATCACACCAGCTGGAGTCAAATCTCGATTTTAGCCAGTGATGCATATCTGGTAACACAAAGGCCATGGTATGTACTATCCTGTTTGTAATGGTGCATATAAAAAATCTTCTCTGGTCAGTAGCCATATATTTGATGCCAAATAACTAAGTATGTTGAGTGTGTTACTAAATCTCTCTCTCTCTCTTTCTCTCTCTCTCTCTCTCTCTCATACACACACACCCTCCCCCCCAGTCTGTTTACTTGTTTATAAAATGTGATAAATATTTGTGTTTTCGCTTTCAGACCACCTATACGATTATTGCAAAGATCACTGACAAGAAGTCAAGACTTTACCTTTGTGCAAATGCAACTATCACAGTTCGTGGCTAAATTTCAACATGATGAAGTTGACAGATAAATTGTTTCTCTTTTTTAAGTTTCTCATTTTAAAACTGAAATGTAATCAGATGTTTTTGAAAAGTTTTTATAATGCATTTATTTAAAATAATAATATGAAGAACACAAATGTAAAACGATCAGGTGTAGTAACATAATATAGGAGATTACTGTACTAAGGGCTATGATTGTTTAAAACTTTTAGACTTTACTTTCAACTTGTGTTTTATATGGACCATGATTATTTTAAAAGTTTCATGCCTGAAATAGACCTTGATCATTTGTATTCTTCATATGTGAAGGATGGTGAGCGTAACACTTCTTTTTCATAAAATGTAAAGATAACATATAGCTTTTTGACAGTATAACATTATAATCCCCATTAATACTTGTATGGCAATGCATTTAATTTGCAAGGAAACTAATGACCAACATTTGTCAATACAATGGTTACAATTTGTGTAGGGCAGTGCGATAGTGTAGTGGTGAAAGTGCCTATCTGACACACAGTCTGTCTGGGACTGATCTCCAGCAGTGAACCACAGACATAAACATAGACACAGAAAAAAGAAAGAAAAAAGGTTTTAGACTTAAACCTTCTGTATAGAGAGAAATCATATCTACTTTCTAAATCTCAGATTAGAGCCTGAAAGCTTATCAGTAGTTTAAAGTTACTAATATTTTTCTTTTGTATGGTTTTTTTATATATTTAAAACATATTTTAATGCTAAATTTACTTCCTATATCTGCTCATTAGTTTTATGTTTGATTATGTAGTAGTGTTGATTATTTAATATTTTATTATTCATAGAAAGTAGTTACATCTTGTCTCAGTTTATAATAACTGACTGCAGGCTATCTAAAGGAAATCAGACTGGTCTGGGGCCACATCATGGAAGTGATATGAAGCATTCTTTCCACTCTGCTTTGTACAGAGATATGTTTGACAGACAATTGTTTTGTCATACAGAATTATGTAATGCAGTATTCCAGATGAATGGGATTTTTTTCTGCCAGAAGTTATTCTTATAACATATTAACACTCAAAGTCATTTTGTATTATAAGACTGATTGAATAATAGCCAAATTTGTTATCTTTTATCATTTGGCAACAGTTAAGAATGACATCTGGAAAAGGTGAGGGAAAAAAATAAAAAAATAAAAATTATTATATATTATTGAAGCACCGCTATTGTGGGTTTTTGGGACAAAATATGCTCAAGTTACATTAAATTATTTTTATCAAAATAAGATAAAATCTGTAAGTTTAAAAATGTACAGCTGGTTAACCCAGAAGATTAGTGGAAAAGTCAAATGCTTTAGCTGTGTAATGCATTTTTATGGATTAATGTTAAAAGTGCATGGATTACAGAATTATGGAAGAATATTTAAATACAACAAATAATTGGCTGTGATATTTACTTAGCATGAACTTAATACATCTGTGTGTATTTAGATCAACATTTTTTTTTACATGGTTAATTTTTCATTTTTTAAATGTTTTGTTTGTACAAAGGAGTTTTTCAGTGAGTATAATCAATTTGATTTTTTTTTAATGTTGGTGGGGCAAGATCTTATCTTTTATTTATTTCTCCATATATTTAAATATGGATAAACGTTTGTATTACTCATATACAGATATTCATAATTTTATTATACATTATTTAAAGCTATCATCACTTGATTGATGAAAAATAACAACAAAAATGTAAAAAAAAATTTAAAATGTTGAAACACAACGTAAGAGTACCTTTTTTAAAACTGGAACCTGTGTTGTTGCTTACAAATTATAATATGTGCATTTTATATGTAAAATATGGTGTAAAACTAATGTATGCTATGCAATTTACATTCATTTATATATACTGCTCCATGATTTGTTTATATGTTTGAAGGATGGACTTAATTAGTAACACATTTTAAAGAAACAATAAAGCAGTTTATAATTTGTAAAAGCTGTTTGTCTTTTTGTATTAAATTTAGATGTGCAACACCCAGTACCATTTCATGGGGTGATCGTGATCATGTCCAAAGAAACACGGTAAAACTCATCTTTTCAAGTTTGCGAGATAAAGTTTTATTCTATTAATTTATATATTTTATTTAAAAGAAAGAAAATAATATAGGTTTAAAGCTACTATGTTGTTAACCTTTTTATTATTCAAACATTTAGAGAAAATGATCCAATCATGTTATGTCTAACTGGCACGCTCCACACCAGACTCACTGGCAAAATTTGTATTTAGTGTTTGACTATATCCCTTGATAGTGAAGGTTAACAAGCGTAATTCAGGTACTGTAGTGCCTGTATGCTGTATTAGTAACCACTGTTAAAACGTGTTAAATCGATAATGTAATTTGAAACTTCGTGGGAGCTATATAAAATTTCACTTGATGATAAAGGCCAGTTTAAGTTTCCTGTGGCTTGTTTTATAAAAGTAACTAAACCGAAGATGTTTTTCAGTTGTGAGGCTTTATTTTCCAGTAGAAAACTCCTTTGCCATGAAAAAGTGATGTGTGGAAAAAAAATTAAAGGAAGTAAAATCAAGGAAAAAGTCATAAATAATCATAACATTTTTGTTCCCCAGTAATGACAAACAGAAAAGGCACTTACTTATTTGAGTTTATTTCTAATTCACACTCGTGCAAGCGCTTGCACGCAGGACAGGGCCATACCCTGAACTAATCTGCTAGGTGGAGATGGCTGCCCAACTAGTATGCCGAGTGTACTGTCAAACCTTACGAAAATGTACCGTTTTGCATTACTTTTATAATCATCCCCCAAAACTAATACTCCAATAAAACAATGGCCAGCTTGAAAGCAACATTAAACACTTGTGATCTGAACATTTTTGGCATAAATACTTCTTTAATAGAGCAGTAGGTACAATGTTGTACCAGGTATCGCGCGAACGAATAACTTGTAGCCAAGTGGTTATGTAAGGAGCAGTCAATAAAAATGCAGATAGTAGACACATCTTCCTCTAGGCTGCACGGAGTCTTTCATTTGGGTATGAACATTTGCGATCGTGAATAGTGTGATATAAAACAAAATGATCAAACGCTAAGTATGCAAGCTTTGATGTTGTCTATTAACTCTTTGATGTTACATCACTCGAACAACACAGCTGTGTTGCTGTTACACATAGAAGGGTAATATTTAGTAGCTTGACTGTCTCAAGATTTTGTGCATGCTAAATTGTCTATGCTAAATATCCCATCGAAATAACATATCTTTGTTTATTACATGTTACAGTTATTAAAATGAGGCTTATTTCCAGTGTAGTAAATATATAGGCTATGTATACCCAGATGTAGGCTTTTTCCACCAAACCCTCAGTGGCACACTTCACACCAGACTGTAACTGGTATTAGCCTAAATGATTCAGAATTATGTAGCACTTTATGAAATATGTGCAGCAACGTGATGTGATACAGAACCAATCAAATCCTCTATTGTGAGGTTTCTGTAACATGTATGTAATTATATTTACAGTACTGGATTTTAACTGCATGTTGCCCAACTCCTATGAAGAAATACGAATGAAAAAAAAAGAAAAAAAAAGAGAGATTCCATTTGATTTGTCAAAAGAAGTGCATGTATGTCTGCTAGCCCTTATGATAGCAGAATGGGCTGCTTATTCTGTGGTAACAAAGTAGTGATGAACAAGAGAAGTCTTCATTGTGAGGATTATAGCTTTGTTACAACAGACAACTTTGTTGACAAAATACCTTCAATTTGTACATCGAGAAATGATGATTGGGCATATACAGACGTGTCGAGTACTTTGCTGGAGACCGTCATGCAGCATGATGCATGTACCAGATGAACAAGTACTTGTATGAAAGTGATTCTTCAAGCACATATGGCAATCCGTATTTGCTGTCTCAGTTACTAACACACTATGGGAATTCTATATTTGTGGCTGAGGGTGAGGGACTAAATCATACTGTGACAGAAAAACAAAACAAGTGGAATTCTGAGGGACTAAGTTACAATTTTGTTTGTGGTAATGTAATCAAGGGTGGAGATCACAAATATGCGAAAAAGGAATTTTGTCAAGCAAATAGGAATTTTGTTTAAAGGTAAATGTTCCAAAATAGACAATATTTCACTGGTTAAGTGAGCTATCTAAAACAAACAGGGCCCGCAGGCCTAGAACCACAAAATAAAACAAAAAGAACTAAAATTAATATGGAAATATTTAAATATTTAAATATTTATTTATTTATTTATTTATTATTATTAATTATTATTATTAATTATTATTACTATTATTATTATTATTATTATTATTATTATTATTATTATTATTATTATTATTATTATTATTATT
>JAUTBW010035110.1:0-11285 GCA_032361425.1 Peltospira smaragdina
ATAGATAGATAGATAGATAGATAGATAGATAGATAGATAGATAGATAGATAGATAGATAGATAGATAGATAGATGTAAATGTAGATACTAGTAGTTAGACGCATGCTATCAGATATAAATTTACAGGGATACATTTTACTAAACAGGGCCCTACTGATGATAAATGCAAATATTTAAAGGCCTACTACCACAAATGTATGACTTAAAGGGATAATATCGCAAATACTGGCTATAAATGTATATTATTTAAATACTTACTGTGACATATAGGAGCCTATACTGGAATTATTTCTCTAAATATTGATTATTTAGGTAGATATTTAAAATGTATATTAAAACAAATTTACAGGACTTTTGTTTTATTTTTTCTAGATAATAATTATAAATAATATGAATAATTAAAGACATATAAACACAGATATCTCTAAATATTCATCATAAATACAGATATTTAAAGGCACACTATGGTATATTCATAACATTTATCTAAATACCAATTATATGTGTAAACACATAAAGATATACAATTACAGATAAACATATTTCCATTTCCCTAAATATTGATTATAAATGGAAAGCGTAATTATTCATTTGAGCGAACTCTGTTATGGTATCGCCGAACACCTTTTAAGTTAAACCACGCCATAGCACAGTGATCGAAATAGCCGTTATTGTTTCGTGATTTGAGAATCGTCACATTAATCGACTAATTAGTAATAGTAAATGAGCACTGCTATTTACAGATAGCTGTACAAGGTAAATATATGGACAAAAATACTAAGTAGTGCGTTGTTAGCCATTAAAGATATAACTGCTCTGTGACGAGTATGTGTTTAATATCAATGTGTTGATTAAGTCGCTAAACAAATGCATGCTATTTAATGGGAAATTGTAATACATATACCAGATGGCAAAACAGTTTCGAAAAAAGTCGTAATACTATGAAAACCACCGATATCTGATTAGAGTAAGAATAACTGATAACTAGAAATGGTCTTTTATCTTCATTAGTGACGTGATCATTAGAAACGTGTTATCCGCACATCATTATCAGAGATCGATAATGTAGGCCTAGCCACCGCTGGCTGATTAGCCAGTTTCCTACACGGGTTTGTTTGTGAGAGACACGCAAGCTAATGAATCGACTTCATTTTCGTTACAGATACATGTAGGTCACGCATAACGCCCAGTTACAGATATGTCGCGGAAAACGTCCAGTTACAGATAGGTCGCGGAAAACGCCTGTTACAGATAGGTCGCGGAAAACGCCTGTTACAGATAGGTCGCGGAAAACGCCCTGTTACAGATAGGTCACGGATAACGCCCAGTTACAGATAGGTCGCGAAAAACGCCTGTTACAGATAGGTCGCGGATAACGCCCTGTTACAGATATGTCGCGGATAACGCCCAGTTACAGCTGAGCCAAAACAGACCATTAAATTTTATATGACTGAGAAAGAAGAAATTAAATTATTTAACAATAATATACACGCATCACATTAATTTTATTTACGTTATATGGTGAGAACGGCCTTCTTATTGTGAGAAATAAAATCCACAGGTGCAACGTGTTACTCTTTCGGATCAGCAGCAGAAGACATACGCATCGTATCACAGATATGCACAAGAACGCACATACTACAGATTAAGTTACACAAACTGCTTTGATCATTTAGCGAAAACTAATGTATTGACCAGTATGACGAGCATTTCGCCTTGAAACCAGTAAAATGCTGTTCACGTGGTTTAACCGATTACCTGGTGTAGCGCACGCCTGTCATGAATTCATCCCCTCCCTGCATCTATGACATGGTTGGAAAGCGCATAATTTAGAACGAATCAGCCAAAAATGCGTAATTTGGAATGAACCAGCCAGACATTTATATTTGACTTGTTTAGAAACGGACCTAATGAGTAGCAAGATGTGGTTTATAACACGACCGATCACGTGAAGCACGGCGGTCGTGTAAGCTGTGTACAAACTACAGTTTTCTCAGACTTGATGTTACCAGCGTAAATTACAGCTAATGATTAATCGGCCGATACTGAACAAACCAAGCCAAACGGAATGGCGTAAACTTCTCAGTTCGAAATGGAGAGAAAATGTCTGTTGTGAAGAGACCCGCCGCTGAGAGACCTGAACACGTAAAACCGTGAAGAAAAAAGAAAAAAAAAAAAAAAAAAAAAAAAAAAAAAAAAAAAAAAAAAAAAAAAAAAAAAAAAAAAAAAAAAAAAAAAAAAAAAAAAAAAGATCAGAAACGCATAGAATTGCAAGTGTTCTGAACTAGACCAGCTAGCGTTCTGAACTAGACCAGCTAGTGTTCTGAACTAGAAACACATAAAACCAATGTAATTCTGAACTAGAAACACGTGAAACTACTAGCGTTCTGAACTAGAAACACGTGAAACTACTAGCGTTCTGAACTAGAAACACGTAAAACCAATGACATTCTGAACTAGAAACACGTAAAACCAATGAAATTCTGAACTAGAAACATGTAAAACCAATGACATTCTGAAATAGAAACACGTGAAACTACTAGCGTTCTGAAGTAGAAACACGTGAAACTACTAGCGTTCTTAACTAGAAACACGTGAAACTACTAGCGTTCTGAACTAGACACACGGGAAACTACTAGCGTTCTGAACAAGAAAAACGTGAAACTACTAGCTACTAGTGTTCTGAACAAGAAAAACGCGAAACTACTAGCGTTCTGAACAAGAAAAACGTGAAACTACTAGCTACTAGTGTTCTGAAAAAGAAAAACGCGAAACTACTAGCGTTCTGAACAAGAAAAAACGTGAAACTACTAGCTATTAGTGTTCTGAACAAGAGAAACGTGAAACTACTAGCGTTCTTAACTAGAAACACGTAAATAATTTGTGTTTTCATGCAAAATCTTCAATACTCTTCCATTGTATTCGATACCTCTAATAGGACTATTGACTAAAACGGTTTTGATATCTGACATTTATTATAAAGAAATAGGATAAATTACTACCCCTTGGTGACTTCCGGCTTAAAGTTCAACGGCTTTCAGTGTTGGGGAAGTTATAAACAACATTTTGGTCATCCTCTGCTGCGTACGCAAATAGTGATATTCTGTGTCGGAAGTTTATGACAAGATTTATTGCGATGTTCAAGATGTTGAAAAATCTGTCAGTTCCAAATATTTTAATTAATTAATTAATTTGTTTATTTATTTATTTATTTATTTATTTATTTATTTATTTATTTATTTATTTATTTATTTATTTATTTATTTATTTATTAAAATACTGTTTTGTTAATTAATTTATTTGTTTAGGAGGTTAGTTACTGCTTTGTAACTGAAAGTATTGCATTACAGAATGACAGCATGGACATAGCAGATTATTATTGGTGACATTATTCAGGTCATGATATTGTGTTGAGTGACAAAGTGAGTGTATGTTGTCTGAGGCAAGAGTTTGACTGTGTGTCTGATTGACTTTAAGTTGTAGATGTGTCCAGTTGATTTTGTTTTTATCTTTTTGTTGTTATTTACTTGTGTCGAGATGTTGTTTATTTGTTGTTACATGTAGTTCATCTACATACCATTGCAGTACAAATTTGAATTTAATGCAGTACACATATACATGTTTAGTGCATACACCCACCTCCTTCCAAAATTAAACATAATAATTCCAGAATACGGAAAACCTCAATATTTTGTGATAGATTGCACTTTACAATCTTATCAGGGTTATGTTAATCCCGGTGTGACAATTTTTAAATGAAAAAGAAAATAAACTACAACTTATTAATTTATGTCTCTGCTTTTGTATATGTACATCAGAGTTAGCAAGATATTTTATATATTTGGAATAACATTTTGTGATGCCAAGAAAAACATATTCATATTATCCAAAAACATTTTGGAGGTGAGTTTTTTTTTCCATTTGTTTATTTAATGCTGTGAAGACTGTTTTTCTAGATGGGTTAGATGGAGATAACAGATAACTGTAGACCTTTGGATATACATGCATGTGCTCACTGATGTGTGTGTGAGATAGCAGTGCAAACCGTGACACAGCATGCTCAAAACATGCACTGGCTTATGTGTGGAATGTAACTCTGACTGCTTTTTCAAGGGTGTGTCGATAGCCTAAGCCTAGTGGTGAGTGTGCCCACCTGACATGCGGTCGATCATAGATCGATTCCTGTTAGGTAGCCATTAGGTGTTTTTTTAAATAATAAAAATGTTTCTGAAACTGATAAAACTGCTAATAAAATGTGTTGAGTGCTCCATTAAGTAATATCTCTAGACCAACAGGGAGCGGGACATTGCTCAGAGGTAGAGCATTTGCTTAGGATGCGATAGGTTGTCAGATCGATCCCACCCGGTGGACCCATTGGGCTATATCTTGTTTCAGCCAGTGCTTCACAACTGGTGTAACAAAGTATGTGGTATGTGCTACCCTGTCAATGGGATGGTGCATAAAAAAGATTGTTTGATCATAATTGGAAAGAATAGCCTATAGATGTGGTGGAAGCAGATTTCCATTTCACTATCATAATGGTCCTTAACTATGTTTCTAACCTTATAACCATAGATAAAATTTGTTGGGTGTGTTGTTAAATAAAACACACCTCTCTTTCTCTGTGTTCGTGGAATGTAACACTAACTACAGTCTCTAGACAGCAGGTGGGGTGTGTCATGAGAGATGTGTCTGCTGTGGTATTCTGTCTATGATTCATATGGCGGCTATCAGTTGCATTTATCAGTATGTGTGTGCAAGGAAGTGCTGGGTGTCTAACAGCTTCTAATTCATGGCTAATGGCTACTTGTTTTGTAATTAGGAGGCATCTCCATAGCCTAGTGGTTAAAGCGCTTGCCTGACATGCAGTGGATCTAAAATCAATCCCTGTCAGTGAGCCTTTAAGCAATTTTAAAATTAAAAAGTTTTTCTAATGTCATTATAACCAGAAATTATAACTGTGTTGAGTGCATTGTTAAATTAAGAATGACTAAGTAATAAATAATTGAAATCAGGAGATAGTCTCCTGTCTGCAGCAAGATGTTGTTACATACCTTTTCTTGCCCACTCGACTGGGTTATCAGCTTCTTAACAGTGTTAGAAAAGCTTCCTTTCTTTTTTAATTAAAATTTTCTTCCTATCTATTCCTTTCTTTTTCTTTCTTTCTTTCTTATTAAATTTAAAATTATGAACAAAATTAGGATATGTGACACATTTTCGACTATGTGAGTTTTTTGCTAGTTTACCTACATATTAAAAAAGACATGAATGTTTGCATTGAGTAACTGTTAAATATATGATAGATAAACAAATGTACACTGGTAAGTGAATTTGAGAACACCACTGCAATTGCTGTGAAAATTACACAATGTTCAATTTTATGCATGAATCGCCAAAACACGACTATTTTGTTTTCTGTTAATAAGGTTTTGGCAGCATTTCAACATTGTGTACAACACCCAATTATAATCATCATCATTATTATTATTATTATCATTATTATTACTACTACTATTTTTTTATTATTTTTAAATAAGCATAAATATAGATAAAATGAAATCTATTTAAGTTCATTTGAAGTGTGATGTCCAATACTTGGTCATTATTTCTAAATATAAAATAAAAATCACTGACCACATTTAAAACCTGGAATTGTATATACCCAGTACTTCATTATTTCTAATTATTCCTTTTCACTAACCACATTTAAAGGGGGTATGATGGATGGAAGTTCAGTAGGATGAACTGGACTGGTAAAACTGAAATATCATCATAGTTTGAGACCTCACCAGTGGAGAATATAAATAAAGCAGCTATTTTAGGAATATACAAACTGGCCTAGATGGCATAGTGGTTTTTTAAAGTTGCACAGGCCAGGTAAATACATGGGGCTGCTGGCTTGGTGGGAACCACTGCTTTTCTTTCATAAAGATTCAGGGGTGTATTTTTTAAATTCTCTTAGCAATAAGGCTGCTGATGATGTTATATAAAATTGCATAGTGATGCCATCAGTTACAGCATTTATTGTTACTGTAGCTTTAAGATAGTTTTGAAAATCAGCCCCCACAAATAGAGTAACAGACTATATGCTACTACACAGAGAAATCTTGTAAACTAAACACACATGGCAACCACTAGTTTGAGTTAATACTGGTCTTACAGTACAAGTAAATCGTCATACATCTACCAAGAATTAATAATAATTTAATAACGCAATCAACACATTTTTTAAATTAATGGTTATATTGGCATTGGAAAACTTTTTTTTTTTTATTAGAAAAAAAACCTAGTGGTTCACTGACAGAAATTAGTTTCATATTGACTGTGTTAACCACTAGGTAGTCATGGTGCCCCTTACCAAAAGCCAAAAGTTAGGTAGTTTGAGAGGGTACCTAGTCTAATAAAGTTGTTCTGTAATTACTGCATGCTAGATTTATTATACTTATACCATATGTTATACTTATTAATAGTTAGAAATTTTGCATATTTGAGATTTGAAAACTTTTTATGACCATATAATTTTGTTTTGTTTTAATTATCCATTCCTTGAAGTTTTAATATTCATAAATCTGGCATAGTATATATTGAGAGATGAAAGGAAAAAGAATGTGAGAGTATGCAAAAACATTTAGCTGTAATACAGCACTGGCTGCAGTGTCTGGATTTATTAAATAAGATATATGACAATGAAAGACAAATGAGGAAATGTGAGCAATCCAAGATGAGATTTAGTCTCCGATCTAGAAGCACTTGCAGTTGCTTGTCAATAGAATTATATGTTTTTATATTTGTATCATTACCTAAGTTGGGCTTTACTTGTTCTGCTAATTAATTCTTGGGCATAAAGCCACACATAATTCCTTATCTGCTTAATATTGACTAGCCAGTGTGTGTGTTACTTTGTTTTTTTAACTTCTAGTTTCTTCTACTGGGCCATATTCTCAGGGTGGGGGAGAGATGGGGTTGAGGTGCAGGGGAACGATATCTCCACAAATATCCCATACAATTTATTTTATTAATTCATTTTGTTATCTATAATTAAATGAACTAATTTAACACCAGATTCAACACATTACATTACTGGTATTATTAGCATTGCAAACATTTCTCACCCATTACAATACATCTCGTTCTAGCCAGTGCTCCACGACCAGTCTAATAAAGGTCATGGTATGTGCTGTCCTGTCTTTGAGATGGTGCATATAAAAGATCCCTTTGTGCTACAACAGCATTGTTGTGAATGTGCACGTTCAACCAACTTGAACTATCAGAAGTGGCCCATGTGGTAGAGTTTCTTTCTGATTATCAAAATGGGTCTAAGCCATATGTCTGATGTAAATGTTTGATTATCAAAATGGGTCTAAACCATATGTCTGATGTAAATGTTTGATTATCAAAATGGGTCTAAGCCATATGTCTGATGTAAATGTTTGAGTGCATCATTAAATAAAGCATTTCTCTCTTCTCATTTTTCACACCAATGTTGCCATTAAATGGAGTAGCAAATCGAGAAACTGCATTCTGATTTTACACATCCTGAGTTCACTGTACCTTATTTGCAGATCATAATTAGTTCTATATAAATAGTACCTCCTCCTTCCCTCCCCCAACTTTCTGGGCAGTGTGGCCCAGCTTTGTGCCCTCCACAACTTCTTCCCCTCCAAATATATTTTGGGGCAGTGTCACCTGATTCCCCCCCCCCCCCCCGACCTGCTGTGCTGTGTTGTGTTAACTAATGGGGGGTGCATGTGGTTTGGTGTTTTGTAGCTGTAGACAGGAGCTGGGTGCCTGACCAGTACCACAAGAAGGGTTACTGCCAGCTGGGCTTTTCTGCAGCGTTCAGTGATGTAAGTGAACATTGTCTTCAGATAGACATTTGAAATATGTGTAGAGTAGCATTATCACTATGTGATGTATTGCAAAAGGGGTGTTATCACTAGGCAATGTAATGCACCAGTCTGTAGCATACTTATTGTAGTATCTGTCAAAACAAGACAAAAGTCATTATGATTTCACCGGCCTTGATGGCACAGTGGTCTAAGCTGTCGGTCTGAAAAATAAGACTGGTAGGTGCTGGGATCGTTTCCCGGTACTGGCTCACACCCAGAGCAAGTTTCTAACGACTCAGTGGGTAGGTGTAAGACCACTACATCCTTCTCCTCCTCATTATCCCATAACACGGTTACTATTAACTACTAACCTCCTGTCTTGACCAACAAAACCATTAATAAAAATGTTTTGAGTGCATCATTGAAAACATATTTTTAAAAAAGAAGACATTTTTAAATGTGACACACTTTATCAGACTGTGACCACTTTAACCAATAGAAGTGATTTCCTTGACAATCACTACAAGCTGGTGTACACATAGCGGTAACGTAATTCTTCCATGTGTTTGGGAGCACCGCTATGAGCTGACCTACAAGTGAAAACGAGGACCAAATGTCATTACGACTTGCACACAAAGGTTGCCAACCTCACGTCCTGCACATGTGATTGTTCTCTCAAAGGGTGCCACAAGTGAAAACAGGTGTCCCTGGCCTCCTAATAGTGCTGCCTTCAACCAGTAGCCCAGATTCATAAGCCAATTCTGGCCAGAGCAAATGCTGTTGTAATGCAGAGGAACATCGAGATCAAATGTTAGAGGGTGATTCTTGGACACTTCAGGAACTGGGTGTTTGCATGATTCCAGTTTGGTTTCAGCAGTATTAATACACACCTGCACTGCAGCTTATTGTTTACAAAGAATCTGATACACAGCGAAATGACATGATTAAAACAAAGGCTCCGAGTCATATCAGATAACAGTGATTATAATCATTGACAAACAAAAATCTGCTAAAACATCTAAATTATTATCAGTTGCTAGTTAATAAATGTTTTAACTTTAAAAAATAAAGATAAAACATAAATTAAGCCACAAACCTCTTCTGCTGATTTGCTAGGTGTACTGTTCTTGTAAGTATTTCTAGTAAGTGACCTTTGTCAGTAAATGACCTGAGTCAGTAAGTCACCTGTGAATAAGTAACCTGTGTCAGTGACCCATGTTAAGTGACTTTTGTCAGTAAGTGACCTTTGTCAGTAAAATACCAGTGTAAGTGACCATGTCAGTAAATGACCTGTGTTAATAAGTGACCTGTGTAAGTGACCTGTGTTAGTAAGTAACCTGTGTCAGTAAGTGACCTGTGTTAGTATGAGTTATTTCAGTTCTAGCTTGCTCGGGTGAAAGGTGGACATGCTCGTGATATATCTGTATACTCCATAGCCAGGCACATCACAACAGCACTTAGACCAAAGTAGTAGGGACTAGAGTGTGTGTGTGCATGTGCATGTACATGTGTGTATATATGCATGTATGTGTGTCCGTCTGAAAATGTGTTAAAATAATACTGCACATTCTCTGCACAGAAACACACTCATGTATACACATATCTACATATGCACACATAAATTATGTACACCTACACACATACACATCCACCTATCCAGACATTTGTCCATCCATTTGTCCAGTCATTCATCCATTCTTCTATCACCCATGTATTTACCTCTGCATGTGTTTAATGCCATGTGTACACTGTTGTGGTGTAGTAAACTAACTGACATTTACTGGAATATAGCATGTAGCTAATTGCATGAGCATAACTTAGATGTAATTATACTTTTTTTATATACCTGCTGTGAAACAGGTTGTTTGAAATATATTTTCAAACAACAATATACACAGTAAATGAAACATTGTATTTATGTTGTTGTTGTATATTTATTTTTAGGTCACAGTTTTTGTCGGGAAAATTTCAGGTCCTGCTTTATAAGTCTAAGAATCGTCTAAGTTTCTGGGGTTTTTTTTATGGTTTATCTGTATATAACACACTGACAGCCACCTACGAGTATACTCGTAAACCCAGTTTGCCAGAACGAGTCAGAGTTAACTTGTAGTAAAGTCAGTGCTATATCATGTTACATTAAAGCTGTTGACAATAGAAGTAACTCATTTGGTGCACTTCTTAGCAAATAGGTACAACATTAATATAAACTTTAAAAAAAAAAAAAAAAATTTATTATTTTTTTTATACTGACATCAACTCTTTTTTATCTGATGTCCGAAAATGCATTTCTTGGGTGATAAATGTGTTAAACTGACCTTCTATTTAATGGTAGACAGTGTGTACATTATTGCTCAAAGTAGACACACCCATGTAAATACTAAACTGAGTAGTGTATATAGCTAAGAACAGATGTAAAAGCACTACAAGTGATACAAAACCTGTGCTGATGATGCAGTTGTAACAGTGAGACTGTCCGGAAATAGTCCTGACACTGAGTCATCTGTCCTGTATAGCCTTAAAGGTGCAGTCTGGGATATGGACCCATTGGGCTATTAGACCCAGTGATTTTCCATTTCAGAAAATGATGTTTTCTGTTTCACTTTTTACAAATTCCGTTTCGTTTCTGTTTTAGAATATAATACATAATTAACATTTTAAATGATAAGTTAGAAACAAGTTGCTGAAAAGAGAATGAGCCTATTCCTTACTGAAATTATTGCAACTTGTCATTTTGTATTTACATGTCGATAATTTTCACCAATCTAACAACATCATTATTAATTGCTGACAAGGTGCGACATGGACCAATGATTCTTCTGGCTATGCAGGTGCAATACAGTAGACTTACACATGTAATCATAGAAACGTGTCATTTGCGTATGCTATGTATTAACAAATCATCAGATTTTTAACCTATGACAATAGGAAATGGTAAAATAAACAAAACATGAATGAATGAATGAATGAATGAATGAATGAATTAATTAATTAATTAATTAATTAATAGTTGATTTCAGTGAAAATCATAATTCCATTTTGAAATGAAAATTCTGTTTCATAGTGTGAATTCTGCGAATTCTGTCTGTTTTCTGTGATCGCAGAAAACCACTGGGTCTAGGCTATGTCTTGTTCCAGCCAGTGCTGCATGACTGGTGTAACAAAGGCTTTAGTATGTGCTATCCTGACTGGCAGAGTGCATTTCAAAGATCCCTTGCTGCTAATCAGATAGAGTATCCTGTGTGGCTGCAGTGGGATTCCTTTCTCACCAACATAATGGACCTTAATTGTTGAGTGCGTCTTTAAACAAAACAAATTCTCTCTCTTTCTCTCTCGCCCTTCTCCCTCCCACTCTATACTTCTTTCTGTCTCTATCCCTGTCACCCCTCTCCCTACCTCTCTCTATCCCTCTTTCTCCCTCTCTCCCCTCTTCCTCCCTCTCTCCCTCCCTCTGTATCC
>JAUTBW010035221.1:0-11282 GCA_032361425.1 Peltospira smaragdina
AGAGAGAGTTGAGAGAGAGAGAGAGAGGGAGGGAGAGAGCTGAGAGAGAGAGAAAGAGAGAGTGGAGTGAGAGAGTGGAGAGAGAGAGAGGGGGGGAGGGAGAGAGCTGAGAGAGAGAGAGGTTGTTTAACAACACATTCAACAGGTTCTGTCTATGGTTTTATAGCATCAGACACATGGTTAAGGACTGCAAGACTGAGGGGAGAAGGACGTGGTACTATTGTTATTTTTGGTTATTGCATATTTAGCTACTTCTGGGAATTTATCTAATTGTCTTATTTCACATGGTCTTTTTTCTTTCTTTCTCTTTTCATATTCACATTTTCCTATTACTTTTTAAAATTATTTTTATTATTATTATTTTTTTTAATGGGTGTTTGGGTTTGTTGTTTGTTTGTTGTTGTTTGTTTTGGGTTGTTTTTTGTATGTGTTTTTTAATGTTTTCGTCTTTTTTTATTTTTATTTTTATTTTTTTTATTTGTTATTTTTTTAATTGATCTCTACCCAAGATGGCTCTTTTTTCCTTATTTATTTGTGCTCTCCTTTCTTCCATATTAAACCGTTTTCACTTTTCATCACCTTCTCTCAGTAGCGCTGACACAGGTTATTTATCAAGTAAATGAAGAATATGTTGAGTCTGTACTGAATGACTAATGCCTGCGAGACATCCTGTCTTTATAATTTAAAAGTAACATTGAATTTCAAAATGGCCAGAAGAGATGCTTTTAAAAGGCTGTTCTTTTTTAACTTGGATCTTATGTCAGGAGAGCATTCAGGGGAGATTATTAATTATGCGGTAATGTGGTCACTTCAGAGTTATGTTACTTTAATAAAGTAGCTTGGCACAACAAGATGGCTTCAGGGAAGTCTTGATTAGGAAACTGTCTGAAGTAATGTGCTAACATTTATGGAAAAAATTATTGTGTACTCAATTCTAACAGTTTTTATGAAACCGTAGAATCATTCATATATAAGAATTGTTACTGAGAAGTCAGTGGGTGTATTTTTTAACAAACAAACGGGGAAAAAAAACATAGCCATAAACACATTGGTCTATTTCCTGTTGCTTGGGCATGCGCACTAGACATTTCCACATGTAAAATGGTGGGGAAATTGTATTAAAGGGACACACTATGATCGGCCATTTCCAACTCGGTTTTCGTGACGTTGGGCAAGATATATCGCCTGCAGTAGTCTGAAGGTTAAGCTATACAAAAAGTGAAATATTATACAATGCATAAATGGATAAAAATAGACATGAAGAAAACTAGAGATAGATATATATAGACAGAAAGACAGATAAGTGAAGAGACAGGTGGACAGACACCACATACAGACAGACTGACAGGTAAAACATATAGATGTAGCTTCAAATCGCATAATACCACTACAATTTGTATTTTTAAATGAAAACCCTCATGCATATTGTATTTTGTCACCATTCTCTGTGGTTTTAATACAACCTGAATAAAGTTTTTAATGAAATCCTGACACATAAAAACAAATTGTGATTTGTCACCATTCCCATTGATTTAATACAACCTGAATAAAAATTTTAATGAAATCCTGACATGTAAAAACTAATTGTGTTTTGTCACCATTCCCAGTGCTTTTAATACAACCTGAATAAAGTTTAAAATGATGGCTGGCACATAAAAACAAATAGTTCTTTGTCACTATTACCCATGTTTTTAATACGACCTTAATAAAGTTTTTAATGAAATCCTGATGAATTGTGTTTTGTCACTATTCTTCGTATTTTTAATACAACCTGATAAAGTTTAAAATGAAATCCTGACACATAAAA
Organism: Peltospira smaragdina; assembly: GCA_032361425.1. NCBI lineage: Eukaryota > Metazoa > Mollusca > Gastropoda > Neomphalida > Peltospiridae > Peltospira > Peltospira smaragdina. Next base: position 1,808 of record JAUTBW010035221.1, read on the forward strand.
ACACTGTTCAAATAGACTTAGCACTAGATGACTTGAAATTTCAATAACTCAAATCACCTCTGCCGTAATCTTAGTCCTCTTCGATATTGGTTTCACGATGAGATCTGTAGGTGAATCATTAGGTTAGAGAAATAATGTATTTCGTTGAAGAATCGATATTTTTTTAACAATTTGTTTTCCTGGGAGGAGGACACAAGTCTTTATTAGACATCAGATGACGTTTTGATGATGATATCTGTCATTTGAAACCAGTATTGGTTTGGTTAGTGTAGTCTGGTGTGATGGCTTAGAATGGAGTTGTCAGAGTCAGAGACAGAGACATAAAGATCAAAAAGGAGTTTATGGGTGAGAGTGTATGTATATGTGTGATAGATAGAAACACATAGAGAGAGAGAGAGAGAGAGAGAGAGAGAGAGAGAGAGAGAGAGAGAGAGAGACAGAGACAGAGAGATCAAAAAATAATTTATGGGTGAGAGTGTATGTACATGTGTGATAGATAGAAACAGAGAGAGAGAAGAAAAAAAAATAGGATAAGAACAAATTAAAAATTAGGTTAAAAAAAGGAAGATAATGATACATATAATTAATTATGACAGATCTTGAATCATGGATCAATTTGTTTGATTGATTTGCCCCTATGTATTGATCAGGCATCAAGTGTTAAGGGAAAACCCTGTAACCCACACTGTCCCACACTAGCACTAGTGGTAGAAGTCAGGTTTTCGATAAACAGTCAGTTCCTTCCCCCTGGAGTGACCGTTGGCCTAAAAATCAGTGTGTGTTTACTCTATTGACGTGAATTAGCTGTCAGAACATTGGTTCAGGTTTCTGAGAGGCTGAATTAGTAAGACAAGCACACTTATAGCTGACCATTACACAAACTGTGTTACTATAATGGTATTAAGTAAACCAGGTCATGTTATTGGTTGATGTGGCCTTAAAATATTTAGGGGGCAGGGAAAAACATTAATGTAGCCCTGCCTGTTTGCTAATCCTGTTTATAAATACAGTTTAAAGACGAGCAAAAAAACATTTAGGTGATTTTACTGGTGTAAATTTATGTTAATTTACTGGTAGATGTTATAAAATAAGCTGCCATGTTACTGGTTGATGTTGCCACAACATATTTAGGGGCAAGGAAAGGCCTCTTTGCCATTCTCATTTCCCAAAAATACGGAAAGAAATACTGTTTATAAAGAAGGAAAAACATTGTTAAGTGTTTTACTGATGTAAAATTATGTTATTTTACTGATAGATGTCATAAATAAGTTACCATGTTACTGGTTGATGTTTCCATAACATATTTAGGTAATTTTACTGGTTGGTATGAGTGTAAATTTATTTGAGTTATTTTACTGATAGACATTTCAAAATAAACTGTCATGTTACTGGTTGATGTCGCTATAACATATTTAGGTTATTTTATTGCCTGACTGTGTTGATGTAAACTTATATGGGTTATTTACTGGTTGATTTTGTCATAACATATATGTATTTAGGTGATTTTGTTTGTTGAATACATAGAGTAGCCCAGGTGTCAACAGCAGGTTTCTTTTCTCTTTATCATAATGGTCTTTATCCATGTCTGATGCCATATAACCATAGTTAAAATGTGTTGAGTGTGTCATTAAATAAAAACACTTTTCTGTCTTCACAGAACAGTTGTTTTATTTGCTGATGTAAGTTATAACCATAAAATGTGTCAGTTTTATTTCTATGCTGTTGTAAAACTGCTAATATAGTCATTATATTTGTTAATGTAACCATTAAGCAATTGGGCAATTTTTGCTAATTGGTGTGGTTTTTTAAAAGTGAAGCACTTTAGCAAAAAAAACTAATTGGACCTACTTCACACAATAATGTGATAAATTCAGTGCATTTCTTGAAGGGGAAAACTATATCGACCTATTACTTGTATGCTGTTATGCATTAATTCATTGAGACACAGACAATAATCGACACAACAACAAAACTCCACCACCATCTGCACATCAGCATTTGTTAAGGGATTAATTAAATTCCATCATGTCCAATTTATATAGAAATCGTCATGGGCTAATATTGCGTTGAATGCGAAACATGAATGTCCCAGTCTCCATTAGCTGCTTGCTTAATGATTGACATGACAAAAGTCATTGATTCTTCGGGTCCTTTTTCAGAGTCTCATTCTCCAAGTTAGCTCTTTAACAGGTTTAGCAAATACTGCCGCAACAACTGGCTGCCAAAAGTGTATGCTAGTGTGGCGTTCGCTTCAACAAAAGAAGCGACCCAGAGATTCTGTGAGACGATGTACTCTTTTCTTCTGATGGGAGAGCTTGTGAAATAACGATCCTTAATGGACTCATTTACAACCTCAAACTCTTGTTGGCCACCACTGGTTGTCTGTGCATTAAGTGCTCAGCTAGGGAGGATCTAGAATCGATTGTGTGGGGGTGGGTGGGTGGCGGAGGGTGTTATATAATGTGTGATGGATTTGAGGATTTTTTTCCTGTGTATTTTCTTTCAATCTTTCTTTTCCCTTTTTTGTTTCTTTTCCTTCTGTTTTTTGCTTATTACCTGTTACCTTTCCCATTTGCTTTTTCTTTTTTTCTCTCTCTCTGTGTGTCTTTCTGTCTCTGTATGTCTCTCTCTCTCTCTCTTCTTCTTCTTCTTCTTCTTCTTCTTCTTCTTCTTCATCATTTTCTTCTTCTTCTTTCTTGTTCTGCCACATTTTCTATCTTTTTCTATTTCCCCATTTTCCTTTCTTTTCCTATTTCCTTAAACGTGCATTTTTCTAGATCATACATATATATATGATTGTTATATTAAATTGGAATTGTAGGTCTGTGTTTTCTTCTAACACATTTAACAAATCATTGGACCACTGACAGGGATTGATCTCAGTTCTAACTGACAAACCAAATCATTGATCTCAGCTTGCAAAATTTCCACAAATTTATCATGACGTTTTCATTAATTTTTGGTCAATCCATGCACCAGTCTTGTCACTTTGAGTTGTGTGGTGATTTTCAAACAGAAAACAATATCCCCAAAAGGCGGATGTATCAAATTTTTGACATCATGGTTCTTTAAAGATACGGGACATGGCTCAGTGATAAGCATGTTCACTGATGGTGCAGTGGGTCATCAGATCGATCCCACATAGTGGACCCGTTAGGCTATGTCTCGTTCCAGCCAGTAGCCCCACAATTGGTATATCAAAGGCCATGGTATGTGCTATCCTGTCTATGGGATAGTGCATATAAAAGATCCCTTACTGCTAATAGAATAGCCCATGAAGTGGTGGTGGCAGGTTTCCTGCCTAACTATCTACATGGACCTTAACCATATGCCTGATGCCATATAACTGTACACCAATGTGTTGAGTGTGTCGTTAAATAAACATTTCCTTCCTTCCTTTAAAGATAATCAGCTTGAAATTGATGATGCTGGTGACCACTAAATGTATCTGGTTCATGATGGTGTGCAATTAAAAAACAACAGAAATGTACTGATTTACTGCAAATATTGTCTGTGCCAAAATACAATTTGCTAATAATTAAAGGTGTGCGTGTGTGTGTGTGTGTGTGTGTGTGTGTGTGTGTGTGTGTGTGTGTGTGTGTTATTTTATTTTAAAAACATATATATGTTTATTTTTTTATTGATAAGATGAAGGGGAAAAACCCTTAATAAAATACAATAAAATGTGTTAATATTTAGGTAATTTAATCTTGACAGTTAATCAGAAAATTCACACAAATAAATTTTTTTGTGAAAATAGAAAATAAGTGATATTTCAACATCTATCAAAGTATTTTATTTTCTGTCTGATGAAAAGTCAAACTAATCATATCAAATAGCAGTGAAAATGAAATTAATCTGAATGCACATTTATATTGCTTCAATATAAGTTGATGAACAAGTAACTCAAGAAATTTGTCTGGAAGCTTTGACAATAGTATGTTTCTAATACTTATCATTATGTATTAAGATTTTATATACACTACTATAGTTTATATTACTGTCTCATAACTGCAAATTAATACGTCTTAGTCATGCTATAGAGCAATTAGCAACAAAACAAGTACTGTTAATATGTAAATCATTTGTAATGTTTTAGTAAAACAAAGGTTGTCTAGTAAGTGAAATTATTTTGAATATTTAGTATTAAGACAACAATGGACTCATCTGTCCACTTCCAAATTTGACAACTGTAAATTTGTAAAGCGACAACTGAATTTAATTATTTGGTTTATATCTATTGTCAAAATAATTGTAATCCCACTCTGTCTGTCTGTCTATGTCTCTGTCTCTCTCTCTCTCTCTTTCCCTTTCTCTCTATATCTCCCTCTCTATCTCCCTGTTTCTCTATATATCTGTCTCTGTGTGGTGTCTCTTTCTCTTTTTTTAATATTATTTTGTACGATACAATTAAGAAACAAATTTGTTAATAATTTCATTTAAAATACATTTAAACGCATAAATACTGGTAATCGTGTTATTGAAATTTCACTTAAACTCTTTAATTAATTTATTGTTATTTCCCAAGTTAATTTTTTCTCCACATCCCACAAAAATCTTCCCTACAAATACACTGAGGCATGGCTGTATGGTTGAATGAAAACAGAAGTGTTGACATAAATCTCCAATCTAATGCTATTGACAAATTGATTTCATGCAAATTTGCATCATTCCACAATTTACCAAACGCTTGTTACGGCTCATGTATTTGCTTTGCATATTGTGAAAAGTTTTAAGTTGTCACAAATTTGATTGGTTGTTCTAGATTGGCTTTTTGTGCAATCCTGCTTTGCCGAGACTTCGAGTCATTTGCCAGCTTATTCCTCTGCTTTTACGAATAATCCTCATGGACCCATTGCCCATTTTTTCTGCCTGTGAAGACAGTGTTGAATTTCACATACAGGATTGGTGAATTGGATTTTGGATATTTGTTAATTACAGAGCTCATGACTTGTCTGTGAAGAGTGAATACTCCATTGTTATATAATGCAGACTTAATTCTTTGAGCTCATATTGAATTGATACAGACTGAATTGTTAACTGAATTGCTACAGACTGAATTGTTAACTGAATTGCTATAGACTAAATTGTTAACATAATTGCTAAATACGGAATTGCTACAGACGGAATTGCTACAGACTGAATTGATACAGATGGAATTGCTATTGACTGAATTGCTACAGACCACACAATTGTACTAAAAAACAGAATTGTTGCATACAGGGTTGATTGTTTTATAAAGAAAAAATATATAATAATGTGCAGACAGTTTCAAGCTTAGAAAACTTGTTTCTAGTACAAGCAAAAAAAATTCAAAAGCAAACGATAAAAAACAAAAAACAGATAGATTTGTTTTGAAGTACAGACAGAATGTATTTCAAGTACACACAATTTGTTTCAATTATAGACATAATTTGTTTCATATTCAGACATAATTTGCTTCAAATACAGACATAATTTGCTTCAAGCATAATTTGCTTCAAATACAGATAAGATTTGCTTCAAATACAGACATAATTTGTTTCAAATACAGATAGAATTCGCTTCAAATACAGACAAGATTTGCATCAAATACAGAGAGAATCTGTTTAAAGTACAGACACACAGAATTTGTTTCTTCTTCTTAAAGATTGCTGCTTGTAAAATCCAGGATTTCTTGGGAATATAGAGACACGTTTTTCTCTTCAAATTGATTTATTTGGCCACAAGACGACTGCGGATTAGGTTGAAGGAAAATGCAGACATGTTCATTAAGCAGTGTTGGCGTTAATTTGTCACGTGCATTTTGTCCTCGCTGAAGTCGTTTGACTATTATTGTCTGATTTGCTTAATCAACAAGTTAATGTACAGATGCTGTTATAGTCACCCGTTTGGATTTTCAAAGCATGGAATTTATTTTTGGTTTATGACCTTGGGATTTTCTGCAGTTTGTTGTTATATTTCATGGAATATTAAGTGGAATATTGTAAAACTATTTTGGTAGCTTGAAGTTAGTGGTACTGTTTTTTTAAAGCTGTCTTAAAGAAATTAAAGTTTTATATTCTAAATATTAATATAATTAAGATAGCTAATAGAGCTACTGTAACTAACAGAAATAACTAATATATATATAACACTATAGATAGCCAAAGAGAGATTAATTAATGAGATAGCTAACAGAAATAGTAATAGAGATAATATAAATAAGATAAATAACTAACAGAAGTAGCTTACAAAGATAACTATCAGAGATAACCAACAAATAACTAACAGATAACTAATGTAGATAACTAACAGATAACACAGATAACTAACAGAGATAATAAATAGAAGTAACTATCAGATAACTAACAAATAACTAAAGGAAGTAAGCAAGAGATGTAGTATAGATAACTAACAAATATATAACAAACAGATAACTAACAAATATAAGAGGTAGCTAACATAGATAACTAACACAAGTAATAAAGACAACATAGATAAGTAATAAATAATAAATATAACAACATGGATAACTAAGAGATATAATAGAGGTTGCTAACAGAGATAACTAACAAAAACCAGTAATAAAGGTAACAACACAGATAACTAAGATATAACTAAAGAAGTAGTTGACAGAAATAACTAACAAATAACTAACAAAGATAACACAGATAACTAAGAAATATAACAAATTGAAGTTGATAACAGAGACAAATACCAAATAACTAAAGGAGATAACAGAGACAAGTAATAAAGATAGCACAGATAACTAAGAGATATAACTAACAAATAACTAATAAAGATAACAAAGATAACCAAGAGATATAACTAACAGAGGTAGATAACAAAGACAAATAACATAACTAAAGGAGATAAGAGACAAGTAATAAAGATAGCATAGATAACTAAGAAATATAACTGACAAATAACTAATAAAGATAACAGATAACTTAAGATATAACTAACAGAGGTAGATAACAAAGACATAACAAATAACTAAAGGAAATAGCAGACAAGTAATAAAGATATCATAGATAAGTAAGAGATATAACTAACAAATAACTAATAAAGATAACAAAGATAACCAAGAGATATAACTAACAGAGGTAGCTAACAGAGATAATTCATGTTGCTCTCTGGCCGCAGTTAAGTATTGCAGTACAAAGACAGCCACTGCAGGTAACTGCTGTTCTAATGCTATCGCCTAACATCAGCTGATGGCCCATTCATACAGCCATCAAGGAGAAATAGGCAACGTTATTTATTTGCTTTCTCTTGCCGAGATGTGTAGGTCTGCAAGACTTTCGCACTCTCATGCTTTATTACTCTTATCAGATGATGAAATGGCCCATTAGACTGGCTCTGTTGTGGAAATACTGGGAGGTACAAAATACCAGGAGGTTTTGAAATGCCAGCAAGGTTTTGAAATACCAGTGAGGAACACCAGTGGACTGTGGGAGATGGGTTCATTCACAAGGAATTTTTTGGAAAAAGTGGAAGTTTAATCATTATTTATTAAGAGAGTGATTTTTATGTGGAAAAAGTGCAGGGGAGGTTTATGGAGGTTTTTTGGTGGTGATGGATTTCAGTGAAAGGTGGAAGTTTGTGGTTCTGTAATTCTGTTCATATTTTTATGCTGTAAACAGATGTGGGGTGATAATAGTTTGTAATGTAAAACAGAATTGTCTTGAAAATGTGAATTTTGAATCATTTATAATCATCACTAGATTTTCATAAATAAGTGGAATGGATTCTTTGAAGATTTTGTGTTTAAAGATTCCAGCATGATTTCCTGTTAAATGTGAAAGCTGAATGACTCTTCATGAACAGAAGTGGTTTACCATATGTTTTGTACATATACTGGAATCACCGTATTTGTGTGAATTGTCATATTCTCATAATTTTTCAAAGTTTTCACATAAAAATGGAATGCTTGTGATTATGTAGAAAGAGAGGTGGTTTAAAGATATAGTACTCATATGAAGTGGAATTCTTTAAAGTTTTCTTTAAAATATGGATTACATCATTTACATTATATCCATACTTTTCAAATGAAATGGAATTTTTTTAATTATGCATCATTAACAGCCATGCTACAGCTTTGAGTTCTGTGATACTTTCAGAAATAGTGGAATATTTGTGATACTCAAGTGCTAATGAGATGAGGAAGTATTTAATCACAAATGTAATTTGTGTGAAATATTTGGAATTCGTAATTGAAGAAAGCTAAGTATTTTTTAAATTTTTATGCAAATAACCAATCATAGCTAAGTGATATTTTAAAGAAATTCAAGAACCCAGCCAGTATAAGACCTCAAAGAAGTATATATTGTTGCTAGTACTAAAACCCAGATTATGTTTTTAGTAATTTAATTTCTTTCAATGAATACTATGTATAAAATTATTTTAGTTTATAAAACTTAAATTTTTCAAACATTAAGTTATGTAGATTAATGAATCAAAATAATTTATATTGCCGCAGAAATGTTTTATTACATTTATAAAATTTATTGTAGCAGTTTTCAGATTAAGTGCGACACTAACCATATTTACTGCGAAACTAAAATAATTTAGCACAGGACTGTTTAATATTAATTGTGTATTGAGACATTCGTGAATTTAAAATCAATATAAAATTGAATAGTTGAACATTAACTTGCCTAAATAAATTAATGTAAGGTGAATTGTAACTTCAGTGAGGTTCATGTTAGAAATATTGCATAACATTCAAGTTCTTGAAACATACTGGAGTATCTTTTTTTTTTTACAAATTTAGATTTCAGATTATTTTTATTATTATTAGCAACAGTTATCATAAACGGTATTGCATATCTCAGTTGGCTTTATGTTTTAAAACGTGAAATTTTAGTTTTTAAAGAATTCATCTTGACATAAATACTCAAAACTTAATTGTGATAAAGGTTTCAAATATTGCCAAGAGTTGTTTCCACTGAATCTCTCTTTTGATATCAAGTGCCAATATTTCAGAAATTTACCTTTAAACCTCAAAACCACAATAATAATCCAAGAAGAGCTTTGAAAATCATTTGGAGTTGCCTCCCTTGAATACCTGTTCTGTCTAATGTCATGGTTCTTTTACGCTACCTGTGGCGTCAGTGCCCTATTCTGCGTAGTCTGCTAACTTGCTGTATGAAGTTCGTACCTGTCTCTGAGGCTAGCTTTTCTTCCACCCTTGATATACCCACTGGAAAAACCGACGGATCTGCCGACCAGAACATGAGTAGCAAAAACGTGGATGCGTTTCTACAGAGCCGCCATGAGCGGGCGATGGTTAGACTGTGCGCTCTGTTGTGGATTTTAAAACTGGAGGAAGATAAACTTCGCCGATGTGAGGCACCCAGCACTTCTCAACAGGGTCAGGCTGAGTCACAGGTTCGAACACATTTACACATTATTATATGGTTTTCTGTTGTTTTTTTAAATTATTATTTATTTATTTATTTATTTATTTATTTATTTATTTATTTATTTATTTATTTATTTATTTATTTAT
>JAUTBW010035332.1:0-11279 GCA_032361425.1 Peltospira smaragdina
AAATGACCTAATGTGCTTACATAGCAGGCTAAGGCGTAGCGGCCCACTACACAAAAGCGCCCTGGGGAAAGCTCTGTATATATGAATCATACAGAAACATATGCAAATTTTTTTTTAAATAATATTAGCAATTCATGGTCAAAACTGAAAGTGTATTCATCTAACTAAGTGCTTCTGGAGTTACCTTTCCAAAACAGTTTGGTTCATCTTGTATCTTAATCCAGATTGGGAAGCTTTGAATCATTGTCTTGCAACATTGCATGAAATTTATATACAAGTAAAACACAAAATATTACTAATAAAAAAATTAAAAATGTAGTCACTGATTTTCCATGTCAAATTTTCCCATTTTCAGTAATTTTCTGCTGTTTTCTCTTTCTGTTCTATAAAACCCATTTGTATTTGTGTATCAATTCTCTTTTGTTGTGATGCAAAATTTACACAACAGTGTTATGTTGATTCTGAAACTTACGGTGCCATACGCACTCACTGATTACAGATCTTGAGAGTCCATGTGTGATAAATAGAATCTAATGTAAGTGGCTGTTGAAGACGGGGAAATATTAACCTGAGAGATAACAACAGTTTATGTGAGCCTTGGTGAGTTTTAGACAAACCAATTGTATCTTGAGGGCTAGGATTTCCCTGTCTTCAGCAGAAACAATTTTATTGTATGATTATTTTTCTTGCATACCTAAGGTGTTTCAACACCTTTATATGTTAAATTAATTATAGTACTGTCATTTCTATTAAACAGCCTTGCACTTTGGGGCCAAGGCTGAAAGTGAATATTATTTATATGGATACTTATACCCAATGCCTGGCATTTTTAAAATGCACTCTTTGGCCTTGAATTTTATCGTCTGCTGTATTACCATAATATACTGTATTTCTAGACAGAAAAAGACGGTGTTGCAGTTAAATGAGTAACATTTTACAACGTTATTACTTTAGTGCGTCAGCATCACTTTGTTGCATGGTTACGAGGAAAATATTTTCCAAAATTTTCCCTTGTCAATTTCTACAGTATAACCTTTCCCACCGATTTGTTGGTCACCCTCTTTTTCCATGACGCTACAGCAGACCGTAAGACAATAACTGAGTACGGTAGTGTGACAGAATTTCTCTTACGGTTCTTGTTATTTTTTTGTTCCACATCACAACTGTCATCACAACTAGATTTGTAAGAAGTTTCTTCTCTAGCCAAAATATAGTCCAGTTTTTTAATGAAACAATAAATTAGTAAAATACTTAAGTTAGACACTGCAAACCAAGTTTTTTTTTACATTCTCTTTTATTTGCATTAAAACCTACAAAATTATATCTTTTTTTCCCTTGTATGTTTAATAGCATATAATTTGGTTAAATCTGTTTGACATATGGGATATTTATCCCTAGTTGGTAATAGTATTTTCGAACAATTTTGCTAATCTTATCAAGTTCAAATATATGCCCTACAACCTGTTTACTAACATTCCCACTCCCTTCCCCATATTCCTTATTTTCTTTTTCCACCTGTTTTCTTTTCAATACACCATAATTATTTTATTTCCAATTTCCCAATAACCTGGTTCGTGTGTGTGTGTGATGGGGCGGGGCAGGTGGGATAAAACGCCCCCCATAAAGGAAATTAAACCCTGTTAGAAATCCACCAGGTAACTCAGATTTCAACCACATTATTAGAAGGTATTTTCATACGGTCCACTTGAATACAAAAGTCGCCATCAGATCACAATTCTGACAAATATATTGAGCATTGCCTTGTGTGCAATCCTTGTGCGATCATTTGCAGCACACAACACATTGCAACCACTGGTCACCATGGCGATTATTGACGACGGCTTACTGCAAACTAAACATGACCAATTTTCATTGTCGGAAGAAGAATCACCATAAGCGACTGCCTTGGTGTTCTTGGTGGCTTTAGCTGTTTTAGGGGACTTCTTTGTTTTGGGAGTGTTTCTTGTTACTTGCTTTGGACGCTTGGATGATGCTAGGAATTTTTCTTTATATGGTGATGATGCTGTCAACATCTCAGCTTTGTCTTTTTAAATTTTTATGAATGTGCTTCGGAATAGACCTTGGTTTGATGCACAGTGATGCCAAGACCTGCTTGGGGCTTGGTAGAGAACTCTGATAGATTTGGAAAGCATTGGTTAAAGTGGGGTAAAATGCTCTGGCGGGGTAAAAGGCCCATTGTATTCATTGTATTGACTGACTGACATAAAATTTATGGTACTGGTTTAATCAATGGGCCTGCACCTGTCTTTCGTTGGTCTCTGAAAGAATACAGATCCGACAACGGTTAAATGGTTATAGAATTCTGTAATTTTGACATTATTACAGATCTTTCTATACGAATTCCCACGAGAAGACATCTAATCCCATTAAAATTAGGTTTTCTCTCTTTACACTTCAAGGATATCCATTGTTTTTATCAATTTGAAGAGCAAAATTAGATATGCATCTCCCTAAGCCAAATAATAACAGATTTAGTTTTAGTCAGCTAGTCTAGGAATCAACACCTTGTTTCTATGCTGTTCAATTTGTAGAAAGTTTATAACCCCACATGGAAGTATGGGACATTGCAAATGAATTTCTGGCCAGCAGTATAAGGAAAGAATAACTGAAAATTCTGTAATTTTTTTTTATAGAATAACGTGAAACTTGTTCTTGTACATGATTAGTGTTACTAAATCGGGTGAATTTTATTATTTCAATAGTAATTTCATTCCGAGTAAAATTGCTCAGACTGCAACTGAATTTGCAATGGGAATTCGTGAAAATATCATTTTATCACATCACTCATTGACATAAAAATCGTATTCGATAAAAAACATGAAATAGCCTCTATATATTTTTAATACCAAGTTACAATATTTGGCAGTTGCCATTGCTGTATAATATAAACATAATAATGGAGCTGCCAACAACACATTGAGCACGCTCCAAACAACAACAATACACATCAGTGTTTTTACCTGGTTCCAGGTTATCCACGAGCAGGTAGAAGCCAACATATTGACACCATTTTCAGAAATATTTCACACATGAACCTGAATATCTGCGAGCAGATTTCACCAATGGCTCTGGGTTATCCTCTAGCAGGTTTCACCAGTACTTGATATCTGGCTCTAGGTTATCCGCGAGCAGGTTTCACCAATACTTAATATCTTGCTCTAGGTTATCCGCGAGCAGGTTTCACCAATACTTGATATCTGGCTTTAGGTTATCCGCGAGCAGGTTTCACCAATACTTGATATCTTGCTCTAGGTTATCCGAGAGCAGGTTTCACCAATACTTGATATCTGGCTCCAGGTTATCCTCTAGCAGGTTTCACCAATACTTGATATCTGTTCCAGGTTATCCGCAAGCAGGTTTCACCAATACTTGATATCTAGCTCCAGGTTTTACGTGATCCAGAATCCACATCAACAAGTAGTCTCATTTTTCATTGGAACCATCCTTATGCCAACTGACTTGGCAGTCCGCGTAATCACCACATGGGCAAAAAACTACAAATTCTTTAGAATTGATTGTATCTTGTCCATCGCCATAAAAGTGGGGGAGCGGACCAATTTGCCAGCCATGACCTGTTACTGCATAGTTTTTCACGTGACTTTCCCCCATTTTAAATGCCCAGAAGTCCTTAATTGTGTTCAGCACCATTGCATTCCATGTAGGCAACAAATGTATCCCATCATTTAAAATCATATGTTTCAGCTTTTTTAAATATTTCTGTGCATTTTACCCACACAGGCCAGATTTTAATTTTTTTATTACAACTGTTCTATTCAACCTGATTCATGTTTTTCTCTGACGAATTCAATTCATGCAGATCATGAACAGTTGCCATAGCTCGTAATCTACTACCCATGGACTGGATAGGGCCATACTTTTACTGTTCATCATTACTGTTTCCACCCCAAACCCCTGATCCAACTCGCCTTGACTGTTACTGTGTGCATATATTTAAGTAAGTCTTGCATTTTGCTTGGGTGGGTGCTTTCCTATGTCTAGATTTTTTAAATATTTATTTATTTATTATTTTTTAATTATTATTTTTTAATTATTATTTTTTAATTATTTTTTTTTAATTATTATTTTTTTTTTTAAATATTATTTTTGTCTTTGCCACTTCTACTTGAAGGCATGTTTAGAACCAGTGTTGTAGTTTGTAGTTGTCCAGTGATTCACCTTGTATAGCTGTGTTAGCAAAACTTAGCACTCTTTACTGCGAGTACAACTCACATTTGTCTTACTATATATGTGTGTGTGTGTGTGTGTGTGTGTGTGTGTGTGTGTGTGTGTGTTTATGTTTTAAATACATAGATAACATTAACAGCAAATTACATTACCCAAAACCAACAGATGTATTTATATGTCACCAGTTATTATTACGTTGTATATAGTTCATAATCATGAAGAAACTGATCTCATATATGATTTCTTTGTAATGTAATTCTACATGTTATTAAATTAAAAGAACAACATTTTCACTGTCACACGTGTTGTTTGTAATGGAGGCCTATAGTCAATTAAGATATAAGAAACTTTTTTAAAAATAGGAACCTTTTGGAAAACTATGATTATTAGTTTTCTACAATTCTAATCAGCACTTTATTGTACCTGAAAATAAAACTTTGAGAATATAATACTTTATCGACACATTCCACATGTATAGAGATTGTTTATTTTATTATTAATTTATTATTTACAGCCTTAAAGAATGTTGGCCTATAAAAAGTTTTATTTATAATAAATTGTTACAATATCTATTATCAGTTTGTTATATTTTACCATTTGTTACTATGTATCAAATTATTTCATTTATTGTTGAGACTACAACTGAAATGACAGAGAGGAAAGCAGAACAAACTAAAACATTTTTATTAAGATATCAGTGTTTTAAATATTTCATATTAGGAGAGCTGTCATCAGCTCACTGACAGGGATTGATCTTGGTTACACTGGCGGCCACTAGGCTGTACAAATTACAGATACATTTTTTTACATTTGGAATGCACTACAGTTCAGTGGTATAAAAGTGGTTCATATAAAACACCACAGTTCACACTAGATTTGCTATACTAGCATGTTTGTTTATTTATTTACTTTTATTTATTATTATTATTATTATTATTATTTTTTTTTTTTTTTTTTTTATTATTATTATTATTATTTTTTTTTAATTATTATTTTTTAAAATTATTATTATTATTATTATTTTTTTTTTTTTTTTACAAAAAGTTGGCTCTCACCAATTTGTTTTAACAATTCCTCTCTTTACTGAAGCCTGATCCGAGATTGATCTTTGTCAGGTAGCCACTATGGATTTTCTAATTATAAATTATAATTGTTAATAAGTAATGTGTGGAGTGCATTGTAAAATGATATTTTAAAAATGATTATCCGTACTGAAATATGTTAAGTGCATCATTAAATAAATATGATCATACATGAACTGCCTAAATTATCTTCGCAAACTTAGCTGAAAAATAATAAACTGTTGTATATTTTAGTATAAACATGAACATTAGTTTGGTTGTAATTATGTTTAGTACCTAAGTATTTGACAATAGACATTAATGGTGACAACTCATGAGTGAATTTAACTTTATAATATATAAACCAGAGATTAATTTACTTGCAGGTTGTTGCCATTATGTTTGTCGTCAATACAATTTCCAAAAATCTCATTTTCTCACGTAGCAAAAATTAAACGACATTTATATCTCTTGTCTCACTGTTAAATGTTCCAAAGTAGCAAAATCTTTGGCTGGGAAGTTCTGTGCTTACAATAAACAATAAAAACAAATTGGTAAGAGCCTTCTTTTTGTAACATTAAAAATAATTTAAAAACAAAAGATTTCCTTCATGATCAAGCTAGTAGGGTGCCTTAATAGCCTAGTGGTGAGAGACACACATTTAGTCCGAGATCAGTCTCTGTCAGTCAGCCACTAGAGCCAATATAACCATTAACAAAAAAGAGTTCGAGTGCATGTTGAATCAATACCACATGATGGACTTACTGGGCTGTCTCATTCCAGTTAGTGCTGCACAACTGGTGTAACAAAGCCCATGGCATATTACATATAAAATATCCCTTGCTGTTGGAAATAATAGTTTCCTTACTATCATAATGAGGGTGTATTTTTTTTAAAGCTCTCTTAGTGCTATGATCACATATATTTTTCTTAGGTGATGACGTTACAGATCAAATTATGTTGTGACATCACCACTTAAGAGAAATTTATGTAATCGTAGCCTTAAGAGTTTAAAGTATCAGGCCAGTGGTCCTTAACCATACTATCTGACACCATACAACTGTAGGTAAAAATGTATTGAGTGTGTTGTTAAACATCTCTATATATAGACACCAAACATAATTGGATTAACTGTTCCAATGCTTAATAATCATATTCCAAATGCTGTAGCTTAAAGATAAATGCTTCCGACACACAGGGCAAGGAGAAAACTGGCTCCACAACTTGGCATTATGCATTTTCAAACAAATATATAATAACATAGTAATATGTGGGTGGTGGTGGTGTTTGTTATTTGTTTCTTCTTCTTCTTTTGTTTTTGGTTTGAATTTTTTTGTGGGGTGTTTGGTTTTTGTTGTTGAATTTTTGTTGTGTGTTTTTTATGTTGTTTTGGGGTAGGGTTTTTTTTAATGTTATTTTTGTTTTTGTTTTTGAGGTTGGTTTGTGTTATTTTGTATTTAACAAAGATGCTCAACACAGGTTTATCAAAAGTTATATTGGTGTTGTATATACAGTGGCTGGGATGAACCCCATCTAAATGCAAATCGGGGTTAGTCCATGACTTGACTCACATAACATACACAAACAGAGTCTGTAAAACGTCAGTGTCTGTTGTGGCTGTGAACACTTCTGAATGGCTGACAGGTCTTTCTGTCTGGTCCTAGAACCATCCTACCAGGGCATGAGCATCGGTAAGAGCCAAACACATTGTGACAGGAATGACTGCATCCATGTGTGCCTTGGTAACACTCATTTACATCTGAAATAAAAAAATACTTCAGAAGATATGTTTTGATCTTTGCTTTTTACTGAATTACAATGTGTATGTGTGTGTTATTATTATTTATTTATCATCATCATCATCATCAACATCATCATTATTATGATTATGATTATGATTATGATTATTATTATGATTATTATTATTATTATTATTATTATTATTATTATTATTATTATTATTATTATTATAAAAATTATTGACAAATCAGTATTTATTTAAAATTACATGTACAGTTTTGGCATGATTACTGTTGTCATCACCGTCAGTGGCAGATCTAGTGGACCCTAGGAGCCTTCCCACCTAATTTTTTTTGTATAACTAATTATTTTAATATTATTAAAACAATTTTGCTTTTGACATGGTATTATTGAGGACCCCAAATGGGTTTTCTGGGTCATCCACTGATACTATTGTATATTGTAACTATTCATTGTCACACCTTTATATTCGTCTTCATACAAGCATTACCTTGTTATTACTTAGATCTTTATGTATAAATAATATTTTAATAATCGGATTGACGTCATGATTTTCATAATTATTTTTGTGTTTTTTGAAACATTATTCAGGAAAAACTCTCAAATGTTTGCAATTCAGATAATTCGGTGAATAAGAAAGAGAATAGTTTTTCAGTTCCATTTATATTAGTTTATATTACTGTTTGAATATTACATGTTTAGGCAAGGGTTTTGTTAGAGTATTTAGTTTGAAATTGGAATCCCTAAATATTGTGTAAATCAATATATATAGTCTGTTTATCATTCAGATTCAAATTCAAATTCAGATACCCCATAGTAATGAAAGACTGTCATATTGTAATTATTACTATTCAGAACCCCGTAGAAATAAAAGTATAACTTTTTGACTATTTTGCAGAGTTCACTAATTACATATGCCCAGCAATTTTCACTATACTGTGCGCTAACTAGTCCACCGTATGCTAATGGTTGAAGAGGCATCTGTCAACTGCTGTATTTATTTAACTCATTTGCCATTCCCTAAATGCATTCTGTCAACCTCAGAAACAAAAACAACAGAAAAGAGTAGACCATGTGGTTGCAGTGGATCTCCTTTCTCACTATCAAAATGGACCTTAATCATATGTCTGATGCCAAATAACCGTAGATAAAATGTATTGAGTACAACATTAAAAACAAAATTTAAAAACTTTCTCTCGTACTGGCAGTTTACAAGTATACTTGTAGATGGCATTAATGTTTGTACCGAATTTACCTAAAATTATTCTTTATATGATTAATAATATTAAACATTCTACATAATATGTGGTGTATCTACAGTCCTTGTTGGCAGTGGAGGTTAACACATACATCCAGTTAACACCTCATCAATTTCTGTATTTATTTCGTAATGATCCTGAACTTATTTTATATATAACTCTAAATATTGTGTATCTGCATAACCTCTAAGTAATATGTGTTGTATCTGCAGTCCCTGTTGGCACATACATCCAGGTCACACCTCATCAATTGCTGTATTCATTTCGTAATGATTGCCTGAACTTATTTTGTATAAATTCAAAATGTTGTGTTGTGTATCTGCAGTCCCTGTTGGCAGTGGAGGTTAGCACATACATCCAGTTCTTACCCACCCTGCTAGACCAACTCTTTCACCTGCTGACAACAACAAACATCGAAGATGTCGGAACAAACACAGTCAGGTGAGTTATTTACACATCAGGGTATGAACAGGGACAAATTATGAACAGGGACAGGTTGTGAACAGGGACAGGGTATGAACAACAACAGGGTATGAACAGGGACAGGTTGTGAACAGGCACAAGTTGTGAACAGGCACAAGGTATGAACAGGAATGGGGTATAAACAAAGACAGGGTATGAACATGCACAAGGTATGAACAGGGACAGAATGTGAACAACGACAGGGTATGAACAGGGACAGGTTGTGAACAACAACAGGGTATGAACAGGGACAGGTTGTGAACAGGCACAAGGTATGAACAGGAACGGGGTATAAGCAGGTACAGGGTATGAATAGGAACAAGGTATGAACAGGGACAGGATGTGAACAGGGACAGGATGTGAACAAGGAAAATGTATGAACAGGGACAGGATATGAACAGGGACAAGGTGTGAACAGGGACAGGGTATGAACAGGGACAAAATGTGAACAGGGACAAGATGTGAACAGGGACAGGGAAGTTTTGGACAGGGTATGAGCAGGGACACGGTATGAATAGGGATGGTATGAACAGGGACAGGGTATGAACAGGGACAAGGTATGAACAGAGACAAGGTATGAACAGGGATGGTATGAACAGGGACAGGGAAGTTTTGGACAGGGTATGAACAGGGGCAGGGAAGTTTTGGACAGGGTACGAACATGAACAGGGACTGGGTATGAACAACAACAGGGTTTGAACAGGAACAGGGAACATTTTAACACACCAGCTAGCAGGCACAACCTCTGGCATGGACAGTAACTGAATCAGAGTTAGGAGTTTGGGTGTATTGGAGCTGCTGCATATTTATGTATGCATTGGGTGTGAGAGTGAGAAGTTATATTTGGAGCACAATTAGTAAAAGGTGTTATTTTTACAGGGTGGTCATCTACATTGTGTCCACAGTTCATGATGCCAGCAAACTGGACCTGCTTCAGAAGTACGTCAAGGTATGTATGTATTTGTGACTTGTGACAAATTAAATTGTGATTTCAGTGAGTTCACTGATGTAATATTGGACCTGGCCATTTTATCAGATTGTGGGTAACCCTATTCAGATTAAAATGTGTTGCTTTTCAGGTCCCAAATTGGGCATCTGAGATGTAAAACATACTTAAGCGTGATTCTTTTATATTAGACTTAGACCAGTATAATCTCCTTTTATATTACTGTTTTACTGTAAGGTTTTTAAAATTTGTTTTTCAGTACATATTCCGCCCAGACCCCATCCAGAAAGGTGCTAAACAGAAGACGGTTCATGAAGAACTGGCGAAATACCTGACATCAATCCTGCGTCCCGCAAATGCAGACCCTGAGATAATCAAACGCTTCCTGGCCCACGCTTGGTTCATGCTGGAGATACTCGTCAAGAGCATGACGCAGTTCCTCATTGACACAGACAGGGTCAAGGTCAGTAGGTCAAGATGTCACAGAGAGATTTATTTCAGGATAAGTGTAAACACACATTTTGACAATTAAACTTGATGTTTACAGTGTCCATTTCATTTATTAGTGATATTCACTGGGTCAAGTTAAATCAGGTCATTAGTGACATTCACAAGGTCAAGCTTAGTAGTGACACTATTAGCTCATGGTAAGTATTAACATTAATATGACTTATTAAATTAATTATTAATCTAAACATCATCAAATGTAGTAACGCATCAGATGTAGATCAAATTTACTTACTTATAACAGCAATGTTTTCAGAGTATGTGCATAAATGGCTACATATTCAAGTCTGTTTAGATGATGGTGTGTAATCTGTATGTGTATATATCTACACATCTGTTTATCTGTCTGCCTATCTGTATATCTTTGTCTTTCTGTTTGTCTACATATTGTAATATGTTATTTGTAGATGCCTCGAAACGAGCGTTTTTCCTCTGACTGCCAATACAGAATGAACAGCCTGCTACAGACAGTGATACCACACATTGTACAGAAACACACAGAGAAGTGCAGCAAAGATGCAAATCACAGCATAGCTACCTTCGTCAAGGTAAGCACAGCAATTTAGCATTGCTGACTCTGTCAATGTAAACATAGCATTTGTCACTTTTGTCAAGGTAAAAGAACATTGCTAGAGTATATTTTGTTTTTAAAATTTCTGTACGCAGAATTTTTAATTTAATAGAAAATGAGTAGCAACTAGTCATAAATTATTCAGAATTGTGCAGCAGTTTATGAAATTTGTGTATTAAATGGTGATTTGATACCGAACAAATTGGACCCTGATTGGTCATTTTATCACGGTAAAAAGCATCTCTCACTTCACCAGTGTAAACACAGCATTGGTCACATCGTCAGAGGTAAACATAGCATTGTTCACATCGTCAAGGTAAACACAGCATTGGTCACATCGTCAAGGTAAACACAGCATTGGTCACATTGTCACGGTAAACACAGCATTGGTCACATCGTCAAGGTAAACACAGCATTGGTCACATCGTCAAGGTAAACATAGCATTGGTCACATTGTCACGGTAAACACAGCATTGGTCACATCGTCAAGGTAAACACAGCATTGG
>JAUTBW010035443.1:0-11278 GCA_032361425.1 Peltospira smaragdina
TAATGCTTGTATGGTAAAGTACTAAATATAGGGACAAGTGAAATGTGTATTTTCAAGTAATGCTTTCTTTGGCCAGTAAATATTATCAGCCAACTCCATGTTTAAGAGTAGTCCTTAGTTTGTTTATCAAAATATGGTTGAAAATGGCTGGTAACATGTAACTTGACAATTAATGCAGTTTGCTGTCATAGTTTGATAGAAGCAGTTTATTTTCAGAGTATTACACAACATCAGCATAATGTTTCAGTAAAGATCAAAATTATTAAACTGAGTGAATGCTCATGTCGGTCTAACCACTGGTGGGTATCGGTATCAAGTGATTGGAGATTACAGCAGTATAGTGCTGCTGTTGGGGCTTAAATTAGGAGGTATCATTTTGTGAAATGTTGTAGTGCTGTAATGATGTTCTAAGCTGTGTGTAAACAAAACAGTTAACAGAAATTCATTCACACACGCGATAGAAATAGCTAGTGATAATATCTGCTATGACTGATGTGTCAGTATACAAGACAGATTTCCATCAAACATATTTCCAGACATATTTAATGTGTGTGTGTTTGTAGATTGACTCAGCCTATGATGGTGACGGAGAGACGACGGAAGAGAGTGTGTCAGACACTTCGGATCAGGTGATGCGTTCGGTTGGCAGTGATGCATACGACTTTGAGGATGATGTTGAACCCAGCACACAAATTCTGTCCTTGTACTCTGAGAAAACGAGGAGCAGTTGGAACACCAGGGTGAAGAGAAAGCCTGACAAATATAATTCATCACAGGAGAAACCTGCAGCTAAAGTAAAACAACAAATTCCAAAGGCAAATAAATCGTCACAGTCAACATTAAAAAAATCTAACTTTTCTGTGGCATCCATTTTAAAAACAAAATTTGACAACAAAATTGTTGAAACTGACAGCAGAAGTTGTGATAGGTTCAAATCAAACAGCTCAGTGAAGTCGCCTCCACTGCATACAAAAGAGAACGCTTATACTGGTAAAAAGTCACCAGTTTTATACAACCACAAAACATCCACTGATAAATCACCTATTTCAACCGTATCCCAAAACAAAAGTACCCCAGTTACATCCATAGACAAAAACACCCCAGTCATAGCCAGTAGTAAGAAACGGTTGACTAAGAAATCCCCTGTCTCAACTGTTAAAAACAGTCAGGTTTTATTGTCTAATAAGAAAACTTTGAAATCATCAGTTAAAAAGAATACTCCAGTTTTACTAAGAAAGAATACTCCAGTTTTACTCGGTGACAAAAACAGTTCGAAGTCATCAGTAAACAAGAAAAGCCCTGTTGTGTCGTTTAATAAAAAAGCTTTGGTCACATCTGTTGACGGAAGTACCCCAGTGACGTCTGTCCATACAAAAAGCACAGCATTCTGCACCAGATCAAACACACCCATTAACAGTAAACTGACGATGACTATGAAGCGGAAGGCTGCTGGTTCAAGTGTGCTTAATGCAGCCCAGACAACACACCAGCAGAATGACAGTGGTGTCTTCATCTCACCGCCGCCACTCAAAGTGTCCAAGCTGGGAGTCACGGAAACGTCAACACCTAGCAACGTGGGGGTAGAGCTGGTCAAGGATGCATGTTTTGGTTTCACAGACCTACAGCTGGCCGGCTCACCAATGTTGTCACCCGTACAGAGAGCAAGCGCGACGCCCACCTCGGACTACTGCTCGGCCATCCTGTCGCTGTCGGAGATCTCCATGCAGGACGACTCTGCTGATCTGAAACAAGTCACAGAACCGGACTCAACTGACCTGAAACGAGTCACGCAGCACTCCGTGTTTTCAGGAGACGACTTGGAGCCAGGTGAGACAGCCAAGTTCGCGTTTTTGTATTTTCACTGTTAAATAACTCCACATGCTCAATCATGAAATCAAATACCTCTATATGCAAAAGCTGAACAAATTATTGATTGGTAGCTGCTATTAATTCAGAATTGTGTAGCCACTTGTAATACAATACTTGTAAAATACAGTGAATATTTTGTTTTTAAATTTCGATTAGTAGTTGTGGAGTTATCCTTTCAGTATTAAAAGATTCAGAATATTGTAGCCATCTTTGAATTTGTTTAGTAAATCACAATGTAATACTGAAATATTTTTTGAACAGCACATTTTATTTGAAAGGCCATCAGAAATGATCATGGTAAGAATTCAGTTATAAATATAAACCATTTAGGTCAACAGCTGCCATAGCTGTAATTTGTACTAAACACCTTCAGTGTGTTTATACATATGATTTTAACATAACTCTTTTATTTTTAGATATTGCTTTAAATAAAGGCTCATCAAAAAAATACAAGTCTTCAAAACAGAAACGCCCTAAAGGGAGGTATTCAGTAAGTATCAAACCAAGTAAATTTGTTTTATGTAAGTTTGTTTTACCAGGTAATTATATGCAACTTTTGCAGTTTTGTTTGGGATGATGCATACAAAAGATCCTTTGCTGCTAATTGAAGAGTAGCCTCTGTGGAGGCAGCAAGTTTCCTTTTCCCTATCATAATGGTTCTTTACCATATATCTGATGGTGTGTAAAAGATTGTTGAATCTCACTCTCTTTCTGTAGAAATGAAATTTTTCTAAATTTAATACACTTATTCCTAACTAAGTGTTGCACTGATAGTGCCGTCTTTGCTATCAAACATTTCTGTATTACACAACAAAACAAAGATGAAAATTAATTTCACATTGCATTTTTTCATAGTGAATTTTTTCTTTTCTTTTTTGAAGTCTTCGAAAGTGGAAGCGTGGGCTGAGAAGGTGAACCAGGAGTTTGAAGAGCTTGACAACTTTGAGCTGAGCATAGAGGGATGAAACAGAATTCTAGAATTTGAGTTGATAATAGAGGGATGACACAGTTGTAGAATCTGAGTTAAGCATAGAGGGATAACAGGGTTCCAGAATGAAATGAGCATTGAGCAGGGTCAACCAGTTTAAAATTTATTGACCATGGTTAAAGCTGCACTCCTTGCAACATTTTAGAACATTTAATCCAGTCACACAGTTCTACAGTTTTCGAGTTCAGTATATAGGGTTATACAGCTCTATAATTTCAAAGGGATGATGCAGGGTTCCGTAATTTTATACTTGCTACAAGGTCAACAGATACATTATTTATTGGCCATGCTTAAAATTGTATTTTGTCTATTCAATCATTTAGAATATTTAATGTAAACACCAGCTGTGCATAAACTACTGCCAACAATGTATTGCACTCACTACACCAATATTATAAAAATTTACACAAACACAGCACTCGGTATTGGGCTTCCTTGAAACTATCTTAACAGTTGTGTGCAGTCACAAAACATCCTAACAAGCGATCATGTGCAAACTCACCATTTTTATATGCTCTTACTGGCTGCTACATTATATAATTTTGGATTTTATTTAAGCTGTATAATAAGCATTTGATGATAGACGTCAAATGTGATACCTTTCAGTAAACTGATTAAAAGTGCTGTTATGCTTGTATTTGAACTTTAATATAATTTTATAATAAACATATTCCAGGTACTGCAGTTTTAAAATACACCTTGATGTAGTAATTATTTGGTGCCCCAAGTCTGGAAATCATTGGTCATGGAGATTGGGACACTATTTTAAAATCCCTGAGAGACAGGCTGTCTGCTCAAATTGTTGAAATATTCGTCTTAGTGATGTTGGGCATTATTTCAGATTTAATCTGGAATAATCCAAGTTTATCACTGTCCTTGGTATCACATTATTTATTTAAGACTTGGCAGCATTGTTGAGATTTTAATGCTGATTCCACAAATTCAGTGATTTGTCAAGAGTTAAGTCTTTATATTTTATATTTGTAAATATGGTCAACTATTTGAGAATAATTTACATGTGATATTGTCTTCATACTGAGGTACATACTGACAGGATGTAACACCATTAAATGGAATACTTTGTCATAAAACACAATCTGTACCTGGTCTTACTGTGTTTTTACTTTTGAAAGTTAAGTGAATATTAGCAAACGGAGATGTTATCATTCTTTTTTTTTAAATGTGGAAAAAACCCTTCATCTATGTTAACATTATTTATTTGAGAAATAAAAGATACGGAACACTTATATATGGTATTTGTATTAATGCATTAGTTTATACAACATTTGATTTTTCAACATCTTAGTCATCTAGTAAATTTCTTAAAACTTAATATTTAAATCCATTGTCTGATTTTCTAAATATGCATTTTGTGGCCTGCTGTAGTGTCACAGATGGATTGTTACTAATAAAAGACTAAAGAATATGTCATTGTTTGTTGTTGGTTACAGACTGGGTTGCAGGGTTAAAACGGTTATTTAAATTTCTTTAAAAAATTAATTGAAATTAATGTAAAACATGGCTCAAAATACTGTATTCAGATAATTATTCCCACCCACCAACTTAGTAAATCTAAGAAAATGTATATTTTTATTTAATAATGACTTAAATTTTTTAATTAATGTTTATATCATCTGAAACATTTTGATTACAAAAAACCCTAGTGGCTATCTAATGGGGATCAGTCTTGGTACTAATGCTGCGTTCTGGAAATTGGTGAGGGGAACGGCCGATTAACTCCATTCCCATGGGACCTGTTGGTTTTAAGGAGTGGCAAGTTTTTCATTTCCTCAGCTTACTTGTTATTTATGTGGTCATTGTTTTCTTTCATTTACTCGTATTGATCAGTATTAGCCATTTAGTTTAGTCATCTGATTGGTCAGCGCTCCATTCCTGGAAAATAATGGAGCGTTACAACAATAAAGTGATGTCACTAATGTGATTTAAAGGTTGTGAAATCTGTGTTTTCTAGTACACGTGAAAAGCGTACATTGTCAAATTATTCTGTGAACTGTGGTAGGAATTGGTGTTTACAACTTCGTGAGTTGTGTTCACGAGTTGAAAGTCATGGTTTCACGATGACAAATATTAAATGAATGCATTACATCACTAGGCTATCAAGGTGCCTGTTAAAATGGTAAAACCCAGATGTCTTGTTGAGCGTAACCAACTGTAACTGCATGTTAGATATCAGTTGACAAAACGATCCTGACACAAATAACAAGTAAGCTGGGCATATAGAACAAATGAGAACCTACCAAGGCTTTATCACAAGAACCTTCACTTCCATGTTGGTGTGACCAACTTGCACCATCATAGGCATGTCAGATGTGCCAAGAACATGAAGATTTAGAGTGACACCCCAAATGGATTAGTAAACTACTTTTATGAGCAAATAAATCTGTATTGCCCTTACAATGTTCCGTATTCTACATAAGCACCCATGGTGCTTATAAAATTAATTTAGGGGGTCGCTTATTGAGAAATATATATTTATTGGAGAAGGGCGCTTAATACGTCGAATACGGTTGTCCCACACCTACAGGGCATCATGATTGTCGTGTTCAACAAGATCCAAACACTCCAGCCATCCAACAAGAACTGATTCAGGCCTTCCAAAGACCATGCTAACCTCAAAGCAACTGGTATCTCTGCGTCAGGTCTTGCTCGTACCACAAACTATTAATGTGATTTGTTACTGAACATCATTCTGTGTTCTCTACAGGTCCAGAAAGCTGAGTTTTGTAACCACCTCAATTTGGTAATACAATATTACTAAAAAACTAACTGGTGTGTATCAACACAGATAATTAAAATATTCAACTACAGATGACAGCTGTAAAAGGACTTTAAAAAAAAAAAAAAAACGCAACCATGGCTTGATTCATGTTTATTTGACAAGGAAATAAAGACAATTCAGTAGCAAATCTGCAATTATTAAAAAATGACAAACATTTGATATCCACAAGTCACAAAGATGATTGGTTTAACAGGCCATACACTAACCTATGGTGTCAACTTTAAGTGGTGTAAATGCTTTAAAATTACATTATTGCTGTTACTGGTATCTAATAAAATTACTGTTGTTCATTGTAACTGGTATGCATCCAAAATATTTTAACATTTGAAGCCTATAATACATTGAAGCTATACAATAAACCAAAGGGTTAACAAGGAAGACATTGGTTTAAAATTGTCAATTACTGTACAACTAGTTAAATTTGATTGGTGAGTAGTGTTAAATGAAACACGATTAACAAGACAGCAAGTTTGAAATAGATGACTGAATTTTTGTTTAATATACGGTAATCTCTCAAAACCACTATCATTTTGAGTTTTGGTTTGTTAAAAGACTGGATCAACATTTGTGTTTCATTTATTAAAAGAAAAACCCTAATTTATGAAGAAAATAACAAACTGGTGAGTGATGAAATAACGATGTTACACCTGCATTTTCTACTTAAAATGACTAAAACCTTCCTGAAATGAAAATAACTATCATGAACAAACATCAACAATTACTGGAATCCACGTTCACACAAGTACTTCCATTAGTAATGCTGTAATGAACTGTGAGCTGACAACTGACTACCTATGAAGACAGTGCTGTAGTCAGTCGGTGTGACATTAACCCGCTGCATGAGATCCTCGTCAGACAAAGAGAAACCGACAGACTGGCACAGGAACAACACCAAAAAACTGAACTATCTGTACATGTGAATGCAGATTTATGTGGTATTATACGATGTGCATCCCCCATCCCTTGTATGTTCAATTATTATACAAAATGAAAAATGTGAAATCAACTGTAAATATTGAAAGTTTGGTAAATTCCAATTACCACTGTCCACCTGGATTTTCTATATTGACTAACAGCAGAAAGTAAGTACCTCGTTAAGTATTAACTCTTAAATACTATCCGTCTACTTAAACCTATTAAAACCCAAATTAATTAAAGGAAAACTACTATCAAAACTGCATGATTTAAACGAGTCTTTAAAACCACTTTGCTCCTGAGCTCACTTCAGACTGACAAAGAATGACGAGCTGACATTCTCTCCACATTTACACATACACATGCTGCGACCTGCACTTCACTGAGTGCGAGTCACACAGCTACAATCATCAGTCACTCCACCTAGCTTGCACATCGTCATGACAACCGCTCGGTATCCAGGGGCCTCATGACTTGCCGGCCTGTTTGCGCAGCATGTTGTAGATCTTCTCCTTGATCCAGTCCTTGTTGTGGGGGACGTACGCGCCGATCTGCTTGGAAAACCTGCAGACAACAATAACACACAACTGAACTGACAACAAACGTGATTATTTTAAAAATTGTATTACTTTAATGTAAGCATAGGCTCTGCCTGCTGACCAAATCCATATGTGTATTTTGAATAAAACACTTTAAATCAAATTTAAGCATTAATACAATTTATGCTAAATTCACCAATACCATACACATTTTTAGCATAAAATTTTATTTTCTGGCACCAAAACTGAAATCAAACCTTTTAGGCACATAGGCTACATAATTTTGTAATCCATTTTAAAAGTAAGATTTCACTTGACAAACACGTAACAAATTATGTATTGGTTGAAAAAACACACAGTAATAACAGTATTAATCTGATTTACCAATTTAAAGAATGTAAAGTATCAGTTATTAAGTGTTATTTCAACTGAACACTCTAACGTGACTGCTTGACGACCTGACTGCACGGGTACTTACACGAGACAGCTGAGGTCTGCGAGCTGGTCGACGAAGTCAAACAGCTGGCTGATGTCATACGTGATGGACGACATGTTGGGATTCATGCGCTTCAGGTGCTCCTCGAAGATCTTACAGATACCTGACAACACAAACACAACATCTTACAGATACCTGATAACACAAACACAACATCTTACAGATACCTAGCAACACAAACACAACATCTTACAGATAGATACCTAGCAACACAAACACAACATCTTACATATACCTGACAACACAAACACTACATCTTACAGATACCTAGCAACACAAACACATCTTACAGATACCTGACAACACACACACAACAGAGAGATTATACACTGTCAGTTTACAAGACCCTACACATTAAATTGTTTAATTAACAGTGCACTCAACACATTTTTATTAACAGTTATATCGACATCAGCATTTTAATTAGAAAAAACACTTGTGGTTATCTGACATGGATCGAACTCAGACACTCCTACACATAAAAGACATTACAGATACCTGACAACACAGACCTCAACTTGTCAGTTTATCATGAACCAACACACACAAGATGTTACAGATAAAGTACACGACAATATTTTAACACATTACAGTAATTGGTAAACTCGCCCACTGTCTCACTGAAAGAAATAACCAATTTAACAGAGAAAATACTCTCTAATGCATGTTAAATTCAGTATATTTAAAAGTATTATGTCGAGTTACATGTTATTACAAAATCCAATTTTAAGTTCAAATGCAAACAAAACTATGTTTTTAACTTACTTGCGAACTGTCGCATTTCACGTAGTCAAATGCTTACTAAAACAGTGTAAATGAAATCTGCCATTACCTAATAAAGCAGATGCTTATGTTTAGTGGAAACCAGTAGCAACGCCAATGTAAAAAAAACCAATATATCGGGTAATTGCTTATTTATTTGCACAAGTTTATTTGCACATATTTCTAAGCGGGTACTTAATATCGACCCAGTTTCAAAGTGCTATGTTTGTAAATTTGATTATCCTTTCATAAATCTAAGGTTATGAACAAAAGAAGTGTTGTTTGTTGTCAGTAAACTGAGTGTTAGTGGATCGACTGTCAAGACAGGTGCGGTCCCGTAACACTGAGTTGTGACTCACCTTCCAGACACTCGTTGATCGTCTCGTAGTCGCTGTATGTCCGTGTGTCTGGTCGCAGGTGCGGCTGAACGAGCAAAATAGTGTGAGACTGAAACAGATTGTAAAATGGCTTAGCATGAGCTGGAACATAGGACATAATGATGACAATATTAATTAATTGATAGAAAAGAGCAAGACTGATGCAATTATCCCAGACGCTTTAATTTTTATTTAAGATGGTCATGTAGCAGGATTATAAAAACTTTGCCACAATAGTGATTAGATCTGCATCTAGTTGTGATTTGTGAATACATGTCAATTTTTTAATTTGTGTAAATAGTGTGGCATCCTGTCAATCAGTCACCTTTTATTAGTTAACAATTATTACACCGGTGACACTTGATAGTTGTTGACCCCAGGGGTGGCAGTTAAAAATGCACTGGACTTTTTGTGCAAACTGAATGGTTGTCACTATAAACTTCCTGGAAGTTCATAAAATGCCATGTGACCCCATATTTTCTTTACATATTAATGAATGGGAGGGGCAACACTCTCTATGGGTATACTGCTCTGTTAATTTTACTAAGAAACGTTAGCATTACAGCCAATTAGGATTGTCTGTTATTTCTTTTAGATTCATCGGAATATAAACAAAAAACCCATCTGCAAACTGTGTGAATCAGTGCAGCCATTTACACAAAAGTTTGCACATGTTTTTCTTTTTTCATACCCTGATGAATCTAAAAGAAATAACAGACAATCCATATAATAAAATTTGGGACATACTTTTGTTTTGTTTCGTTGCTTGCAATTAAACAAATTCATATTTTATTTTATTGTGAAATGTATTTCCCAGTGACGCTCAAGAATATCAAGAACAAAATTTAAAAGTACTGCCGAGTTATATATTATTACTAAATCAAATTTTTATGTTTAAATACAAGCAAGACTGCGTTTTTAATTTATTCACATGCTGTCACATTTCACCTTTATTGTCAAATGCTTACTAAAACAGTGTAAACGAAATCTGCCATTACCTAACGGAGCAAATGCCAATGTAAAAAATGAGATATCAGGTGATTGCTTGTTTATTTGCGTAGGAAGCCTCTAGCACATACTTCATAGTGGGTACCTAATATTGGCCCAGTTTCAAAGTGCTAATTTTTTTGGTAATTTTGACCAAGTGGTGTAGCGAATGCAATGCACTACTCAGTGTGATTTGTACACACTTGGTAACTGAATTTACTGTTTTAAGTTATTAAATAATAAAAATACTCTCGACATAGTAACTTTAATATTTTAAATGACATTGTATTATATGACGTAGATTCACAAGCCGGCATTCCCCAGTCCTAAATATAATTTATAAACACAGCCGTTAAAAAGAAGTTCCATGACGACACCATTTTACGTTCATTGAGAAATGAACAAACTTCATCGCTAAGGCCTTAACCAATGAGACACCTTTGAACCGTAAGGATTGTAATAGAAATTTAATTATTGTATATTGATTTGGTCCAGTGACACCTGTAGCAAATATTTAGTATATATATATATATATATAAACTATAATTTTAATTTAATTCATTTAAACTATGCTAACAACTTTATTATCTATCAGTAGGTCATGCAAGTGTCGAAATTACCTTGACCGTAGTAATAATAATTACATATTGCCAAAAATTTTGATTCCATGGAAAATTTAATTGAAGAAAAGTTAAGTTTTGGTTTATAATTTATATTAAAAAGACTTGAGTAAGATCTTTATATATGTTAACTTGCTTAATGTTTAAAAATGACTTTAAATATGACAACATATTTTATCAGCCTAAAATTTGAAAATTATAATAATTAATTTTAATATTTAAAATTATGCAAGTTGATAATGGGTTATTTTCATTTTTTTTAAAAATACAAACTGAATTATTCAGGTCAGTTTAAATTACGAATTCAAATTTCGGCGGAACATTAATCTTTATTTCTACTCAAGTTACAAACTAATCTTCTTAACACACAATTACTTAGTTGCATTTGTATAAGCTACTAGAATTTCATTGTGGGAGTCCGTTCCATTACCAGACCTCTCAACCTCGAGGCACAGGAAACCTGGACACATAAGCCCAAAAATCTGGAGATTGCACTAAAAACCTGGAGACTGACTTATTCATACATAACAAAGAGTTGATCAAAATAAAATGACTTGTTCTTTTGAGTAGAAAGCAATAAAAGCAGCCTGCAGCACAAGTCTAATAGTAATAACATATTTAATGTTTTTGACACGTGTACATGTATGCAGTTATGTTTTGTGCTCTGCATTATACGCTGATGCTGTTTTGGAATTTTGAAACTGTAAATGCCATAAAATTATGGTGTTATCATTCAACCTTTAAAAAAGTTTCTTTTTATCTGTGTTTTCACTCATCTTTGATTTTGGGAGCAAAAATATTTGAATATATATCCCCGTCGGTCCGGAAACCATTACACTAATGAAACGATGGCTACAACGCAACTGATTATAATTACACAATCAGTTTAATTATTTGAAATATAACCTTATTCAATTGACTACAA
>JAUTBW010035554.1:0-18212 GCA_032361425.1 Peltospira smaragdina
CATGTATACCAATTTTTATCAAAATCGGAATCGGTCGGGTTACAACCATTGGGTGAATTGACACGGAATGACCCAAAACATTCCCGCTCTCTTTCAGCCGTATTTTGGGGCTAATCAACAAAGCATGCAACCTCAGCGGACATTCCCAGCGCCGACCTACCAGCCAGTGTACATGATGGGTCAACCAGCCTCGCAGTATTCGGGAGGCAATGTTATGGTGCAGCAGCCGCAGATGATGGGGGTAAGCTAAAAAGATAGAAAAATGAGTATCTGTTGAAAATGGAATTCCTAACCTTAGACGTACAACTGTCTGTCTGAAACAAGCCTTGGCAAGTTTCAAACAAAACGGTTGTATCTTGAGGGTTAGAACTTTTCCAATTTCTCTGCCCCATAGTTGTTTGTCTTGAATACCAAATTACAGTTAAACAAAAACTAAAACTGTTGTGACATCTTTATGATGTATTTACACATCTAGACTGCATTCTCCCATCATTGACTAAATAATGTCATCTGCGTGTGTTAGCTGTACTTTCCTAATGAAAAAGACAAAAAAAATTCTGATTGCTGACACAATACCGGTAAATGTTTTTAAGTTTCCATCGCTTAATTACAGCATATTTTAATTTTTTTGATAAATAACCTTAATACACACTGGTAAGAAACTTTGTTTAATAAATTGTATTGCATATTTTTATGTTTTGAAAAATGACCCAGTATACCTAGCAGTGTTGTTTCCATTACTGACTAGTTTTCAAGTTTTTCTCTCGTTATCACTGTTAATCGGTGATAGGTCAAACACCTTAATAAGATGATGTAAATGAAAGCTTCTTGACAATTTTTTTGCCAACATGGTAATTATTTCGCTAGTTTATATTTTTTGCCATTGGTGCCTTTGGCGAACACCAGAGCAAGCCCTGTATTATGTTGTTTCTGTTGCAGTATTCTATGGGCCAGAGAATGCCAACCAGTTCATACGCCATTCCACCACAGCAGCCTCTCCAGCAGCAGTACCCGTCTGCCCCGTACCAGGCAGGCCAGCAGTACCCGAGCCAGGCTTACCCCATGTACTTCCAGAACCAGCCCATGCCAGTCACACAGCCACAGAGGCCTCCCTCTGCCCCGGGACCAACCGGCGCCCCTGCCCCTAAGAGAGAGCGCAAACGAATAGAAATAGTCGACCCCAACACAGGCCGAGAGGTGACTGATGAAATTCTGCATATAAAGTCAACGCCACCAGGTGGCAGTGCTCGCAGTACACCGGGCAGTTCAGGTGTGCCAGGAAGTGCAGGGGTACGTATGTGTTTGTGGTTAACCGATTGATATCGGGAAGATTTGTATGTGCAGTTGTGTATACTTTGTAGTAAACTAATACAGAGTAAACCGATATGGTGTTGACATTAACATTTTTATTATGGGACCAGTGGTCTAGCGCATCTTAGATTATACTAGACCAGACCTAATAATCAACTGCACAGAACTGTTGCCATGTAATCAATGGAAGTTTTAAATGTGCAGTTGTCCATTATTTTTTTAATTAATAACAATTTTAACTGAATAGAGATCCTTACTGAAATAGAGGGAAATTTAACATTCTATACCAAATATTAAATACCAGGATGCAACTTTTATTATACGTTTTTCCCTTATGATGGGTTATTTCCCTTTATTTAAACTGAAGTGAAAATGTTGATGCTTGATATTTCTCCTGCTAGTAAAAAAATTAAGTGCTCACTTTTTCTCTAAACCATGGCTTCTAGAATCCACTGGCCTAATGCCATTGGCCACTAATTTATTTAAAGTCTTGGGCAAGTAAATAATTACAGAAATACAGTAAATTGTTAGCATGATCAGTGAATTTTCATATATATTGACTTATGGCAAATAATATTTAGTTAAATTCTATAAGCCCTGCAAACGCACCATTCAAACATTAGAACTTTTTTTTTAATGTGATACAGATACAATTTTATGTGTCTAATGTATCACTTGAAAACCGTTAATTTTGTAAAATCTTTGAAGTTGCAGGTAAATCTAACATTAAACAACAAAAAACTATATTCCCTAGAATATTATTTAATGATTTAGAACACATAACTCAGTGATTTACTTAAACAACAATTTTGTATTTAGGTACGTAAAGCAAGTTAGGGCCACTGTAAAAGAAATAGTTGCCCAGATACATGTTTCTGGGCCATCACATTTTCAGATGACTTTAGGACCCTATTATCTATATAAATTGTCTTACATATTTGGAGATGCATCGGTAGCCTAGTGATATACATGTGTGCCTAAAATGTGATCCCTGTCAGGGGAGCCATTAAGGATTTGTCCAATTAAAATGGTTTCTGATACCGATATAACTGTTAATAAAATGTTAAGTGTATTGATAATTAATATATTTTTTAATGAATTTTGAACTTGTTCTTGCAGTCAACACCACCTCCCTCAACATGTCACCCTGACATAGCTGCTCAGTTCGCTGCCCAGGTCGCAGCGACCTTGCGTCCAGGCTCTGCTCAAAGCTCCAGTTCTCCTAAAACGGAGTACAGCTCGGCTGAGACTTCCGGGCCCCATGATGCGTCCCCGGAACAGGTGCAGGACAAGGACCCACCCACACCCGCGCAGTCCGACACAGGCCCAGCTGTGCAGCAGGAGCGAGTGGACGCCTCAAACAGTGCCAGTAAAAGTGCACCCCCAGTGTTGCACTCGGTGACTAACACTGAGCAGAATATCTCTACGGGCAAAACACAACCGAGCACAGAGGCTGCCGCTAAGCAGCAGGTTGTCGTGCCGGATGTGAACACTGAGACAAAATCAGACCACAGTAAAGTGCAAGTAGAACGGGACACTCCTTTGCATGTAGCAGATAGCAAGCCGGTGGCTGCGGCTGCGGCTGCGGCTGCTGGAAATGTGATACACAATGTTCCCAGTGGTGAGGACAAAAAACCGGATGTTGTGTCAGAAACTGTTAAAGACGACCAGGTTAAGAAGGAACCAACAGCCGTGGTGGTGTCAAGTAGCTCTGTAGTGGACACCAGCACGAGCCAGCCTGCTAAACCAAGTGATGAGCAGGCAGTGGTTAGTGAGCCCCAGATGGACGCCCCAAGTGATTTGGTGCCCTCGGAGAATCTGGATACAACGGAAGAGGCATTGGCACAGGCTGTAGAGAACACGGTCGAGGTCACAGTAACCAGTGTGAAGATTGAGTCACCAGCTACAGCACCCGAACCTGTCAATGAAGGCTTGAGCAACGCGGCCTCAGACGCATCAGAAAAACCCATTGATGTAGACACAGGTAAGTTAATTGTGGGGATGGGTCTAACAGTGAGCAGAATGGTGGTTCAGCTTGCCTGGAGGTAACCTAACTTTATAGATGCAGCCTAAAAACCATGATTTTAACCAGTGTATGTACCTTTACAGGGTTAAAAACTTGGGTGTTAACCATTTTACATTTTCCACTAGATTTATTAATAGTATCTGGTCATGATTTATTTGGTAATATATTAGACCAATTTGTAGTCTAATTTAGTAGTGATACGTCTTGTGTGAATCCATGTTTACTTCGAGTATCAAAATATCACAAAATTTTATTCGGATTCAGGGTATAATTTGGCATTGCATCTCAATTTGCTACACACATTTTGGAAATAGCTATACAATTTTGAAATGTTTAATGCAAAATGCTAATCAGTTTTCAATTTTCTTACAAGTTCTTTAAAAAAAAAAAAAAGGTCCCCTATTTAAAAGATATCAAGGGGTCAATATACTATTTCAAATGTTCTGAAAATTCAGCTTTGTAATTATATTTCTGTTTTTATTGAAATGTTTCAACGCCGAATAGTCAAAGGATTAAAAAGAACATTTCACCAATAACACAAAACTGTTGGTTGCATTTTTAGTTAGTCAAAATGTTAAACTTTCATGTAGGAAATAGATCAGTACTTTTCTGCGTTCTTGGTGGAGATGTGCGATGGTTGGGTGCATAAATAACAGAATGGAGTATTTTGGTTTGCATTAATACATCAACTATTTTTGGCATGGATGAAAAGAAAAAAGTTTTGAAAATACGTTTACTGGCAGTTAAGAAATATGTAGTGATGATTTATCTTTCGGGACTGAGACTGATGACGATAAAATTCCTAACACCTACTGAACATTTTCCACTGCCAGGGAATTGACTAAAAACTGAGGCAGATAAAAATAATACAACATCATGGGCTGTTGAAGACGGGGGAAATCATATCCTTCGAGAGATAAATTACATCACAAGGATTAGAATTTCCTGTCTTCAACAGTCATGATTGTTCGGTTATTTTACTTGCATACTTAGTTTTTTTTAAATATTGTAAGAACTTCACTGTGTCACATTAAACAAAAACAACTACATATGGTTGTGTCTATCTCGATGTCATTTACACTGCTTTCTCACAACATACGCTGAATGACATCATCTATGCATGTGAGCTGTCTACCGTAGGGTGGAACAAAGCTATCCCACACACCAGAAGTGGAAAGATAAACCTGTCCAGTGTGCAAGAAAAAGTGCATCAGTCACAACAGCAAGAGCATGTTTATAAAGCACAGCCATGTAGCCCAGTGGGCTGAGCAGTATATCTGTTGTCTCCATTGAGAAAAAGGAATGGACTGAATCGGTTGAAATGGTTCCTCTTACAGCAAGGAATGGTACCTACGTTTTGTAAAATGTGACTAAAGTTTTAAATTGTACCGAGTTACATAAAATCATTTTTTTTTTTTTTAATGAAAACATAATTGTTTCCACAAACATTTTTGAAAATATACCTGTGTGTACAAAAGAAATTGGAGCATTGGATAAAACAAAATATTTCATGGTATTTTTTGTCAGATATGAATTATCGAGTAAAATTTGCAAGCATGAAATAGCAACTTAAGAGATGAGATTCATAACAAATATTAGGAAAAAAACCCAGGTTGTACAACTTTTGGCAGTTTACCTCTATTTTTAAAAATGTTGGCAGCAAGCTGAGATTGAAACTGTCACCAAGTAACCAAATGCAAAAAAATTATATCTGAGCAACATTAAAATTGGTAATGTGTCCCAAAAATTATAATTGCGGCCACCTTGTGTGTATAAGTTAAGTAGTATACATTTGTTCCACAGAAATACTTGTTGGCAAATTATGAAATAGAATATCACCCTATTGAAATTCGTCAATATTGTAAAATTTATATTTAAGCATTAATTTTGTGTACTGTTGGAACAGGTAAGTCTAATCCAAATGTCATCAGTGTTTTGTTGTCAGTTTCTCCAATGAAATTAATAATTTTCATGTATTTAGAAACCAAAATGCATTTCAAGATTTGGTTACCTAAGGTGATTGAAAGTGATAAACAGTGGCAAAATATTTCGAGCCATCACGATTTTGCAATGGTTGTAAAGCTATTGTCTGTTCATTGAAACTAATGTGACAGACCAATTTTGAACAGTTAATTAAATGAATGTACATTTTTACACTGATAACATGAAAAAACCGATATGAAAATAACTTGAGATAAGAAAATAATAACTTTTGATAGATGTGTGTACTGGGTAAAACATGTAATGATGATTTATCTTTCGGGACTGAGAATGATGATGATAAATTCCCAACAACTACTGAGCATGTTTCTTACAGCCAAAACGCCTATCATAATATTCTGACTACTTAATTATTGTGTGTGAAAAACCAAGTGTAAACATATTTGTTTGGCATATCTATTCACTTAATTTTTTTTTTTTTAAAGATAAAGGTGTACGCAAATTGTACAGATTTTCAACTTATTACATTTTATGCCAGTTATAAACATTTAAAATTAAAATTGTGCTGAAAATCAGTGAAGTTGGTGTAAGTTCATTAGCAGCTAGTAGTTTACTAATTGTTTATAATTCTAGTACGTTGTCAACTTTTATGTTTGATCCACCATATTGCATTTTTGTGTAGGGAAATGTGTGTGTGTGTGTGTGTGTGTGTGTGTATATATATATATATATATATATAAAACTTCAAGCAGTTTTCATTTTGCATCTTAGAACTCTTAAGGTTTAAATTAAAAGAAATGCATTCGTAGCCTACTGATGTAAGCAGCCTTTAAGTGAGTTCTAAATGAAGTGTTGCTGACACTAATAAACAATTAATGTTTGACATCAATTTTTAAAAATCAAATCTTAAACCAAGTGCATTTGTTTACATGGCGTATACTGTAGATAATCAAGTTTTGCATAAAGCAAAGTACTGCAAAACATTTGATGAATTAACTGTCGCAATACTTTATTTTCAAAGTAATATGTTTACTAAAATAGAAATAAAGCACACATTTTTTGAAGAAAACAATATAGATAGGCTGTATGGTATATTTTTGTGCACTGAATGTTAGCTTTCTATTTAAGCTAAAACAAATTGGTCTGAGCTGTCCCTTTACTGTGTGAATAGCATTGTGGGTTAAAACAAACTCGGCTCTAAAACAATGATTTTGTGATTTTACTAATAAGTTGTGGAAGCTGTTATCGCAATACTTTGTACACACAGTTATGGCTATGGTTGACCACTCACAATACTTTAATACACAAAACACAGTTTATTTACAATATTTAATTGCTATTCTGTAAACGAACAATGCAGATATTTGTGTGGATGATTAGAGTAAGGTTTTATAGATAATCAAATTTGTGTACCTTGTTGGCTAAGGAAATGTGTAGTGATGATTTATCTTTCGGGACTGACACCGATGACGATAAAATTCCCAACACCTACTGAACATGTTTTCTACAGCCAACACCAGATTTAATTACTAGTATTTAAAAAACATGCCATTTCTTGTAAAACTATTTTAATATTCAAGATATTCTATTTTAAAAAGTAAAAATTAAGATTTGGATACTGCCACACTTGTCTGTTAATAATATAGGGCAATATTTACCAAAAACCTTTCAGTAACAGTTTGTGAAAGTGTATGATATAGTCTACCATGTATTTTGGTAACAGGCCCCATTTATCTGAAATGTATTCCCAATTTGTTACAGAATTATTCCCAATTATCAAATTATAATATTTATACGTGGTGGAAGACATTTTTACACATTACATTTTTGTTCTTAGTACTGCAATAAAGGCTTAAGATGGTAAATTAATGTAACAAAAACCTGATTATATTATGACAACTGAAATTTAAATGATTTTTAAAAATCACGTGTAACTCCATAAATAGTGGTTTTTACAATTCAGTAGCCACATAGCAAGCACACATGGTGTTGCGGTTTTGCTTGCACCCCAGTTAATATTACAAAATGGCACTGCAATTTTTTTTTTGATATTAAAAAAACCCACCCTGCATTATGCTGTCCTGAAACAGGATAATCCCAAATTAATTACCATAAAATATATCCATAGGTTGCTTCCTGCCCTGTGTAAAAATTTGTGTGTGAATTGATGTAGTGATGATTTATCTTTCGGGACTGAATATGGTGAAGATAAAATCCCAACACTTACTGAACATCTTTCGCAGTGGTATTATTTAGTGCAGGGCTTATCCAGCTCATAGCCAAATTGGTAATTTGCTAATTTGTTTACAAAGTGTTTATACATTTAAAAAAGAAAGAAGTGCATAATATAATTTTCCAGAAATGCTCTTTAATAGTTGTGAAACAAGTTAATAAAAAATGTGTACGGTTCACACGTTACATTTCCGTTTACATAGTTACATGAAATTGCTGCTGTGACTTATGGGTGCAGAATATACTTTGTTAGACCGTCTACTCAATGTACGGTGGGTTGTTTGATCGATCCCACCTAAATCTCATTCAAGCCACTCATTTCTCACTATCAAAACGGTCATCTGTTTCTCTCAGCGCATTTAATTCATTAACGAAAAATCTGAAACTATTGGCTAAAGTAGTTTGTCGTAATATCCACTGTAGTTAGATAATAGGTACAGTATATATTCTTAGACTTGGCATGCAAATGATGTAGTGATGATTCATCTTTCGGGACTGAAACTGATGATGATAAATTTCCCAACAACTACTGAACATCATTTAGCCATTTCTACTATTACACCCAGTGGTTTTCCGAGATCATGGAAAACGGGACGGAATTCACACTGAAACAGAATTTTAATTTCAAAACGGAATTATTATTTTCACTGAAGTCGACTACTAA
The DNA here is from genome assembly GCA_032361425.1 of Peltospira smaragdina. Taxonomy (NCBI): domain Eukaryota; kingdom Metazoa; phylum Mollusca; class Gastropoda; order Neomphalida; family Peltospiridae; genus Peltospira; species Peltospira smaragdina. The sequence goes on from JAUTBW010035554.1 coordinate 8,175, forward strand.
TTAATGTTTAGCTTATTTTACCATTTCCTATTGTCACAGGTTATAAATCTGACAATTTGTCAGTACATAGCATTCACAAATGACGTGTTTCTGTGATGACTTATTTATTTAAATATGTATAGGCCTACTGTGTTATGCCTGTGTAGCCAGAAAAATCCTTAGCCATGTCACACTGTTTCAGCAGTCAACAATAAATGGTGTAAAATAGTTTAATTCTATTACGATCTGTTAGCAGTTAAATATAATTCTTCTAAAACCATCCATATCCGCTAAAACCAGTCTGGCTACAGACGTTGTAATAGGGATCCGCATGTCTATTTTTAGCTCGCTCTGTGACGTAACACATTAGGCTGGATGTCGGGTAAGGATTTTGGATTTCTGTAGGAAAACGTATAGCGAATACATGTAAATCTAACGAATTATTTAATTGTAAAATGATGTTCTTCGCAAAATGGCTAACTTTTGCACATTAAATATGAATGTTATCTAATCTTCTGGCTCATAATGTTATTGCAGCCTATTTGTGTTGCATTTATGATGTATATGACATAATCATATACCTAGTACACGGATGTACATAGTCATAGGGATGATAGGCCCGGATAATTACACCCCCCGATATATGCCAATACTTATAGATATGTTAATTATTAATTATTTAAACAGAAACAAATATACCTGTTCAACGAAAACTGTTCTATTTAAAACGGTTCAAAACTATTATTACATACTGACATCCGCTGAAGTGACAAATTCTGCAATAACATGGCAAAAGCATTTTAAAACGGAACTTAACTGGCATAATATCTATTTGAAACCATTTGTAACCACAAATGATGTAAAATATTTCTTATGTTTATAACTAATTAAAATAGAACATTAATTTATTTGTTTATTTATTTATTTTGATTTATTTGATAAATCGTCTACAGCTTTCGCATTCAGGGACTCCAGATTCCAGTAATGTTAGCCTAATTACTTATTTTATTTAAAAAAAAAAAAAAAAAAAAAAAAAAATTTATTATTATTATTGTTATTATTATTGTTTAAATACATATCATGATTTTCCTTATAACCACATTATTAATGCCATATAACTCGCTCGCTCTTTCTCTCTCTCTCTGTCTTTCTTTCACACACACATTCCTGAATATCATTCTGCTCATTTCTCAAATTGAGCAGAGTTAAAAAGGCATGTCTGCATCAAATCCATTTCAGATTTTCATAAGATTTAAATATCTAATGATTTGTGCATTTGCTTGATATTCCCTGAACTTTATATAAATCACTGCCCATAAATCTTCAGCTAAGGTTACAGACCTGGGGCCTTGTTCACAAACGAGTGTAAAGTTACGTAACTTTTACGTCTGATCATTGGCTGAAAGTAGCGTCTTTGATGTCATGGACCAGTGGTTAGACGTAGACTGAGTACTAAGTTTAAAATGTAAATTTTCACCCTTTTGTGAATACGGCTGCTGTACATATAATATACCATATGGTCAAATAATAGGTGTGGTGTACATTTTTAGGCTTAGCATGCAAATGATGTAATGATGATTCATCTTTCGGGACTGAAATCAATGACGATATATTTCCCAACAATTGCTGAACATCATTTAGCCATTTCTACCTGCAGTAGTCCCATTTCTAACACACAAAGGCGGCTGTTTGATAAGAAAATTTACTGTATTTCTAAATTTAAAAAATATGGAAAACGCTAATTTATAAATACCTACATAAAAAGTGGTGTAAAAACTTAAAATATTGAAATTTATTATGTTATAACTTTACATTTTAATTGTATACTGTTATATAGCATTAACCTATTTAATGTTCAAAAGTGTTAATTGAAAAGTATTAAATTTACTTTACCTTAGCTTATAACCACATTACTAATGCCATATAAATAAATCTCATTATCTCTCTCTCATTGTTCCTGAATATCATTCTGCTCATGTTTCTCAAACAAATTGGACAAGGTTAAAAGTGTGTGAATTTGCATCCAGTTCACTTTGCAAATTTTCACAAGTTTTTAATTTAATCTAAATATTTGTGCATTCACTGTTCATAAATGAGCCGTATCTATATATATATAAAAAAAAATTAAACTCATAAATATTAGGAGCATGGCTATTTTAATAAAATATAACAAATGTGTTTGGTGCATCTTCAAATAAACTATTATAAAATGTGTAGAGTACGTTGTTAAATAGTTTGTTCAATACTCATTGACTAGGTCACATATGTAGATTTTTAGTGTTCCAGTGTTAGGTTTTATCAGTACTGTAAAGCACCAGCACCAGCCTGCAGTGAGGTGGTGTGGAGAAGAATATAAACCCGATAGCCCGCTCTGTACCAGCCTTTCCTGTGGCTCCATATGGCTGGGATTGGTCTGTGTGTATCAGTCGCTCAGTCCCACTAACACTGTCCTGACATGCAGATCTCTAGCACTGGCTAGGTCCTGTCTGGCACAGGCTAGCTTGGGATTGGCCAGCTGTCCACTGCACTTGCTATTCTCTGGTATGGTCATGCACTATGTACTGTTTCATCTGGCAGGCTAGGCCAGTCTTCCTGGGTGCCAATCTGTAGGTTGAGTAACCGTAGAAACACGTAAAAATCTGCATACTTGTCTAAATATAGCACCGCCTGGTTGTGAGAATTGTTTACTGTAGTTGTGCTGTTGAGGTGTGAATGCAGATAGATCCACATGCAAGCTGTTCATTGGAGTCTGCTGAACAGTTTAAACAGTTTCATTTACATTATACTGTAATTTTGTGCTGTTTTATCTGTCCCCTGGGAAAGGGTGGGTGGGTTTCTATTCAAATTATATTTATTGTGTCTGAGCTGAGACCTGAAAAACAAAGAATATATAATGTTAAAAATCTTTTAATAATACATTAACATCTATCTTCAAATTAATTTTAACCAGATTTCCACACAGAACATCAGTTGCCATCCTGAAGTAGTGTTTTTCATTAAAATGTACATGTCTAGGATATCAGTATTATTTTGTGGTAGAGAGATGGTAATTAGTTAAATACAAACAAAAAAAAGAGTAGAAAAACTCATCACAGTAAATGTATTTGGTTATTTTATAGGTATTGAATATGATAGACTGATAAATAAAAAATAAACAGCTGAATGTGTTGATAATTGTTAAACTAAAATCCAACTCATTTTCCAACATGGCAGAAAAGAACAATATTTTATAAATAATTTGTATATATTTTATTTTCATATATTTTGTGGTCAATAAAATGAAAAAAAAAGTGGCAAGAATGTACAAAAAGTTTTACTTTGGGCAAAATGTTTTTGTGTATTTAGTATTTAAAGCTATTTAAATAATAGGTATTTTAACACATTTTTATCCCTACACATTAGTAATAAAATGTGTGCCGTGTACAAGATTAACTTGGTTTGGTTATTGAACATTGTTACGCCAAGTCTGTACACAGCTGTTAGTAATCCGTAATCGCTTGCACTAGGTAGCAGGAGGTACATTTGACCTTGACCTTGCTCACATACATACTGCATGTGCATGTAGAGGAGGAGGAATGTCGAGCTAACTAAGATGGAGGGAATACAGTCAGTGCCTGTTAGAATATTTCTGCAATAACTTTGACCAGCAGTTGTGGTTTCTTTACTGGGAGCTGCTTTTCAGGCTGATCAGCTGACAGGCTTGGAACACTTAGCCAAAATTGTTTGGAGAAAGTAGGTCAGCTTCACTGTCTTGGTGGATATGTTTTCTGGCTGGCGAGATATTGGTCTGCAGCATTCCACATAAAGAAGCTCATGTGTCGGGCTGGATGTTGAATGTTTGGAAGACCTCCAATCACGAAATGCGTGTAGTTGTGTGGGTTTACAGTCACCTGAAACCAGGATCTACTTCTGACTTGATTCACTGAAGTGAGTGTCAAATGTTTAGTGATCTTCAAACCTGATTTTGTGAGATGAACATGTTCAAGGCATTTGCTTAATGATATTGTGATGTGTATTGTGTTCACGTAGTTTTTGACAGTCATGATGATGATGATTCATTTTGACAGTCTTGCTGAGGTGTGGTTTGTGTAGTGCCAGTGATCACGTCAGTATTTCGTGATGGAAGATGTCGTCCCTTCACATGTAGCAGATAGCTGCTAGTGGAATGTTAGAACCAAAAATGTGGAGCACCGACAGAAAGTGGAAAGAAAATAAAAGGAAATGTTAGTCTGCTTCATCTAAATAAAAATAGTTTTTTAATGCGTAAGATTGATTACAGGGTGTGTGTATTCTCCAGATGATCTGTTCTTACAGCTGAGCATGATTCATTTTCTATCGAGGAGTGGTACATAGCTTGGAAGTAGTGTTAGCTCATGGTGCAGTGGGTCATAGGATCGATTCCACTTAATGTACCCATTTAATTTTCAATGCATATCATATCTTCTGCTTATTTCTGAAACGTAAGCTGGTTGCTATCAAAACTAACAGTGGCTTACTCCATTTGTTTTAATCTTTTTAGTAACCCTTTTAATATCATTTTAAAATTGTTTTTTAATTCCATCTAATTCTTCATGACAAATCCACCTATAGGTTTCTTAGCTTTTAATACCTAAGTCCTTAGGTCTTGTGGCCAACAGTTACTGAAAAGACCACCATGTAAAGTGCAATAGAAAATTCCTTTTGTAAATAATGTTAGGAAATCAGGTAACAGATTTGCAGATACTTTCTCTAAATATTGACTGTAAAAAATAAAAAATAAAATTTCATTTGAGATAGCGAGCCTTTTTTAAAAACATAAAATATTTGTTTGGGGTTTGACCATCAGGCAGAGCCTATATTATTGTCTGTTACAGTATAGCCAGAGATGTTACAATTTAATTTGATTAAATTTAACTGTGCCTCGCACCAGTAAATCAAATTGCTGTTACTATTTTTTTTTCTTCGATTTATGGACTGCAGCATATGCACCAATAAATGAAACATTCTTCAGTTTAGATGGATCAAAGGTGTATGTTTTTATTTAATTCTTTGTTCGTTCATTAAAGAGGTGAACACTGACAATGTGTATAATAAAAATATATGCGTGGAATCAAAATAGCTCCCATTTAATATGGAATTTTAGTTGCATACAACAGAAAACAGCATACATTGACATTTTCACCATGACACACTTTTTTTTAAAGCCTGCTGTGCATATGGTCTCAATCAGTATTCATTCATTTCACCTTGCTTGCAGTAGTCCTTGAATATTAGAAAATTTAGCTTTCTCTAATACCATACATATACATAACTGCATTTCTAATTTATTCATAAACTGATACATTTAATGTCTATTGTCAGATGCCTACTATAGTGTGTAAATGAAATCCGCCATTGTCTAATGAAGCAGATGATCTTTAGTGAGTGTTAGTGATAGTGCCAATAACAGCATATCAAAATAATGAGATCTCACATAGTCGCTTGTTGCCTTGCACACACGCCCCAAGATCATATCAAAGCATCCGGCTAAAATCAACCCCGTTTCAAAATGCTGTTTGTTGTAAATTTGACTATTTGGTGTAGCGAGTGCACTGCACTTTGGATTATGATTAATACACACCTGGTTATTGGATTAACTGTTCTAGCATTGCAGTGCTAGTTTTCATGGACAAGTTCTGGATTTAGCTGAACTAGATCTAACTACCAGTGAACAGAAACAGATATTCTTGATTCCTAATTCATCTACCCTGAAGTCAGAAGAATTATTTATATAAATGTCAAGCAAAGAACTTCGGTTTTAAAACAGTTTTTTCTTTTTCAGATACCACTGCAGTAGACTCAAACATTTCCAAAGATGTAAAAACGAAGGGGAAACGGAAGTCAAAAGATTTAAACCGAAAAGGTGAAGAGAAAGTGGGAACGGATATGGATGCATTCCTTGATATTCAAGTAAGTAATACCTATATGTTAAGCTCTGCAGTTTTAGACGTTGAGTACATTTTATAATAACAAAAAATGCAACATTGCAACATTTCTATGCCTCAACCTTTCTATGCCTTACAATTTAATATCTAGACTTCTGTTTTAAACTGATATGAAATAAGTTACGGAAGTTTAAAATGTTTTACAAATTTCAACATGCTTTTTAAACCATGTAACCTTAAATGTGTCCATTGCATAGTTAAATTTCTCTCTCTCTCTCTCTCTCTCTCTCTCTCTCTCTCTCTCTCTCTCTCTCTCTCTCTCTCTCTGTATGTGTATCAGAGCATATATTTTCAGGCTATCTTAGTGTGTCTACGTTGTAAAACTTAATGATGGCATTACACATCAAATTTCTTTGTGGTGTCTGTTGTGCCATTTGACTTCATCATAATATTAATGGATCTTTGATATATATTATAATTATTTCAGGAGAATGAAGTGCATGCATCCCCTGCTGACACCAACACAGACAACGTATCCACACCTGCTGCCGTTATCGTGTCGTCAAAAAATGTAGCATCTTCAAAAATCGTTGTAGAGTTGTCAAAACCACCAGCATCAGAGCCGGCAAAGACCGCCGTGGACGTGTCCAAACCAGTCGTAGAGTCAACCAAGACCACGGTGGACACGTCCAAAACAGTCGCAGACTCGGCCCAGCCAGTGGGTGAGTTGGCAAAACCAGCACCGCAGGTTTCAATACCAGCCGCAGAGCCAGTGGAGGATGTAGCAAGCCCTCACCCACAGGTACAAATTGTGATAACCGAGCCCACACCTATGCCAAAGGAAGTAGAGATAGAAATCAAGGACGCAAAAGTGAACAAGGACTCCGAAGTTAGCCGAGAGAATGCCAAAAATAATGTCAAAACTAATGAAACCAAGACTTCAGAAAAACTTGAAGGTGTCACTCAGAAATATAAATACAAAGAAGGTAATTGTTTTTATTGTTTTTAATTTTAGTTATTTTTAAACTGATTGTAATTATTATAACTGGTCTTCACTGCAATGTATTTCTTAGATATTTGTTAAAAGGTATCGCTGGTTAGGCATGTGTAACAAAGGGTTGTCACATTAGCCAAGTCGTAAAATGGCTTGCCTGATGTCGTCAGTCTGAGATGGATCCCTGTTTGTAAGCCACTAGTAATTTTGTAATTACGATTCAAACGCCGGTGTAACTGTTACTACAAAAGTGAGTGTGTAGTTAACGTATGAATTTGAATAAAATGCAAGTATAGTTAAAATATGAGGAGATAAAAAACAAGTTGATAATGTAGGCTGTACGGACATCTACAAATGATCTACTACAAAATATTGTTTTCCATGGCAATGTAAATATTACATTAGATATAAATATTATAAATGAATGAGTTTTGTGTTATAGTAAATGAAAAAAAAAACCCACCTAAATATTGGTATTTTTCAGACCAATGGAGTCCACTGAATCCAGAAGGGAAGTGTCAATACGACCGGAACTTTCTTCTGCAGCTCCAGTTTGCAAAGGATTCCATGACAAAACCAAACTCCCTACCCAACTTGCCAGATATTATTCTCGACAAGGTAATTGTGTGCTCATTTCACTTGTTTTTTCTTGCACACCAGACAAGATTTATTCATCCATGTGTGACGGATAGCTCTGTCCTTTTGCCACCTCAAAACTAGTTCTTTTCTTAACAAGTGTTATTACTTTAAATAAAAATTATGCTACTATTAGCAAGTTTGACATCATGTTTTTGTTAAAATAATTTATTTTTCTAATTGTTTTTATTCTATTTTTTTAATTTTGCCTCATAGGGAAATAAGCTAGTGTTTTATGCTAGTGTCTTGCTGTGTCTACTTAAATCCATGGGCCATTAGCTTAATGTCATACATTTACTACAAACACAGTAGGTATCTTTGTTTCATGTGCACCCGTTGGGCTGTCTCATTCCAGCCACTGCCCCACAACTGGTATATCAAAGGCTGTGGTATGTGCTATCCTGTCTGTAAGATTTTTTTTTACCTCTGTTTTCTGTAGGTTTTTTTTTTTTTTCTTGTTTTTACTAAGCAGTGTTGAAAATCTTAACTATAATTTTTTTTTTTTTTTTTTAAGAAAAATAATCTGATCCCACCCCACCACGTCCCCAAATGTTATAATAAAGCGTATTGCAATTTGGCTAGCTTATGAAAAGGAGTACACTACACTCTTGAATTTAAAAATTAAATTTTTTTTTCTTTTTTCTTATTTTAGCCTCATTCCAAAGAAAATAATTCTGCCAAGAACTTTGAACCGAGATACAACATGCCAGACTTTACACCTGGCTATGCACGTAGCTCAAAGGTAAGCTTCCTGAATATTTTAATTGTGTTCCGTTTATTCATCACTGTCGGGGACATTCTAGGGTAGTGGTACTAAAGAATGCAAAAAGTTACAGCAGGTCTCATGCATGGAAACCTTTCAAGTCATGGGGATGCCATTCAAATAGCATTAGTCTAGAGTAGTTTTTAAAGTACAGGGCCAGATGTAACTTAGTGAATTTACTACATCTATATGGGACACATCTGAATAAGAATTTACACGTTCATTTATATGACACTTGCCACCACTAATACAACTTAATATCTGTTTTATCCGTTGTAGAAGCCATACAACATAAATTCAATGAATATTTAGTGTTAGCAGTCTCTGAAATTGTAGCAAATTGTGACATGATGCTGAACAAATTGTTCGATGAATGAAATACATGGTACCTAAGTAAAAAAAAAAAAAAAAACTACATGGGTTTGAAATATTTTATAAGTGACTTTAAAATGGTTTAACAATATTTAAAAACATAAGTATCATAGCCGCCCTTTAAATTTATGACCACAATTCTGTAGAAATTTACATGGGATGTGTGTGAATTATATGCTTTCTGACACTGATATCATGTCGAACATTTTACTGCATCATTAATTATAAGAAAAAATAAGAAAGAATAGAAAAATTTGCCACAATGAGTGCACACAGGATAATAATGTTGCCCTCAGAAGTTTCCTGTTGAATTTGTGAATTCTTCCTTTCTGATAGCCAGTGCCCCACTACTGGCGTATTAATGGCTGTGGTATGTTCTGTGTCTATGGGATAGTGCATTTAAAATATCCCTTGCTGCTAATCAGAAAGAGTAGCCCATGAAGTGGCAGCAGCAAGTTTCCTCTATCCACATGGTGCCTTAACCATATGCCTGACACCATACAACCGTACACAATGTGTTGAGTCTGTCGTTAAATAAACACTTCCTTCCTTCCTTCTTTCCTTGTTTCTGATTGTCTGTGATGGTAAGTATCAGGAAAAATTAACAGCTAAATTTATTAGAAAATTAAGTAACAGCTGAATTTATTAGCAACAAGTAGATGATTTTTGAAATATTAAGTCTTCAGAATGAATGCTAGACTTAGTTTTGTATGTATCCATATAGGTTTCTAAAGTTTAATTTGTTCCTCTGTCACTATCTAAGGTATAATTTGAGTAAGAGATACCTTGCTTACAATTGTAAGAAAGTTGAACTTAATTAGCAAATTAGTATAAAACAATTTAAAATGGTGGTAACAAATTGCAACATGATTCTGAACGGTTTTGTAGCAAGAGTGTGATTAACGTGGCACCAGCTTCATGCTGGCTACAGGTGTGTGATGATTATTCCTTCAGAAGTTTCCTGTTGAACTTGTGAATTCCTCGTTTCTGATAACCAGTAGCCATGCTAACAAGAACTGGTGCACACACTATGCATTTTACAGTTTCTGTTCATGGGAAGGCGCCTTGATAGCTTAGTGGTGTATGTGCCCTCCTGACATATGGTCAATCTGAGATCGATACCGGAGTTAGTCACTAATGATTTTTCTGATTTAAATGTTTCCGAAGCTGATGAGTTGAGTGCGTGAAAAATAAACAGGATGAAAATTATTAGCAGACTGAGGTTAAAATTTTAAAATCTGATTAGCAAGAATGGTAATAAAAAATTCATTAGCATTTAGTATTAAATAATTAAAAATGTGTTAATTTAATACCTTTTTCATTCTCTCTCTCTCTCTCTCTCTCTCTCTCTCTCTCTCTCTCTCTCTCTCTCTCTCTCTCTCTCTCTCTCT
>JAUTBW010035555.1:0-11274 GCA_032361425.1 Peltospira smaragdina
ATAATAATAATAATAATAATAATAATAATACTGACATATAGCAGGCCTACCGGTAGTCAACTATCCATAAATAATAGTAATGCTGTTAAATAAAGAAAACCAACTTCAATACAGACACCAAAAAAGATCATTTAACTATAAGGACACTTTTGTGGTTTTGCTGTTATATAAAAACACACTAACACTTTTATTAATGGTTGTACTGATATCAGACATGCCTGGGAGTGGGATATAGCTCAGTCAGTAGAACATCCGCTTTCGGTGAGATAGCTCGTCGAATCGATCCTCCTTGGTGGACCCATTTGAGCTATTTCTTGTTTCAACTAGTACCCCACGACTGGTATATCAAAAGAAATGGTATGCGCTATTCTGTCTATAGGATAGTGCATATAAAAAGAACCCTTGCTGCTGATCAGAAAGAACAGCCCATGATGTGGAGGAAGTGGGTTTCCTCTCTAACTACCTGGTATCTATATGGTCCTTAACCATATGTCTGAGGCCATATAACCATACACCAATATGTTGAGTGTATCATTAAATAAACATTTCCTTCCTTTCTCCCTTCAGACCTGTCTTTAATTGATGTCAGATTAATTGTATAGCGTTAGGAAGCTTATCTCTATTTTGATAAAATAGTTGGTGGCCAGTTATGTCCTAGACCTGATTAAGGGTGAGTGGGTTGGAGGATCTAGGATTATTTCTGGCCATGGTATTACAGTTATCTGTTGCTGCTTAAAATAGGCCTAATCATTTACAATATGTGCTTGAGCATTGTAATTTTGGAACACAAATGGCAGACTATTGTGATATGAAAATGGGACAGCAGTTGGTGTCAATGTTATCCTTATATTGCAGCAGTAGGCCTACATACCAAAGATCCTCTTCTAATAGTGGTGTTTGTTAGTTTAATGACCCAACTTGAAACTGTAACTGAAACACATTCAAATCTATCAAATATCCATGGGTTATTGTATTTCAACATGATCAAACACTACATCAACATTCAAGATTTCAACTACTTTAAGAAACAAAGTACACAAAACTGTATTTCTACACTACAGTTGAGGGCACAACATTTCACTGACTAGCACTCATGAGCTGATGGTAGATGATTAAAGTCAGGTCTACATGTAGTCTGTTTAGGCCTTTTAATATTTTTTATTTTAAGATTGGACAATTTTTAAGACGGGCATATCACTATATTAACTATCTATGCTGTAATCAGAGTTGTTATTTAAAACATGAATTAATCGATCCTGGACTTGTATATCTTAGACTGAGTCTGCTGTACAATAATTGTCCGATTACAGACAGTAAAACACTGAACATGTCAGCTACATCACAGAATTGCATTAGTTTGAATCTTTAAATAGCCATAAGGTTTTCTTCATGTTGTGGATGCCATTTTGCTAGATCAAAAACAAAAAATAGGCCCACCTATAATTAACAAAACTGATCATCAGACTGAATCTTTAAGGACCGCCTACACACGGGCTATTTCATACAACACCTACACATTTTAGGTGTTTGGGTATCAGACTGTGCAGTTGGTTTTTAACTGATTGCTGTTTCAGTCACTGCAAATATAATACATTAAAAAAAAAAAAAAAGTTTTAAAAAAATGTAATGAAATTATTTACACCCAATTTGTTTTTATTTTTTCTGTTTAAGAAGAAACTAAAATAAAATAGTTACCATCATCATCACTTTCACTAGAAATAACAAAACAATTATGTAATTCTGATACTTTTATTTTATAAATAATCATAAATGTAACGAAGATTTAACAGTTCACATGAGCTAAACATGAATGTAAGTTTATGAAACTTACAAAACACATCAACCAACAAGAAAGAGTACATTCATACATTTCATATCTGTGTAAACAAAGGTGAACATCCAAATAAAAAGAAACAGTAATAATTATTGAATTGTAAAAAGTCCACCCTTGATAAATAATTTAACCATGATTTTCAGCTGGTGTGAAAACAGACCATAATAATTTCTGGTGCTTATCCTGAAATGTTGCAGTTATGATCTGATAAAACAAAATAATAACACTTTCTACAGCTTCATTTTAAATCTCCTGGATATATATGAATATACTTTTTTTTTTTTTAAATGTCTCTTCATTTAGTTTTTTCATGAATCAAGAATCATGGTTAAACCATTAAAAATAATCCACATAGATGCATAAATAACACTTAGAAATCAACAAACACTCAACTTAAACTGGAATATACACCTATCACCTAAGTTACATTACTGTGAACAACATCAAACAACATTTAATTTATTTCAAGTGACTCTATAATGTAACTTATAACATGTAAACTTTGAAATTTAAACCACACAAAAAATAGCATAAAATAATAATAAAAACTAAATAATTCTGAAAAATAAGGACAAAAATATTTCTAAGTGTCACTGACCATACGATGGTTAAAGATTTCATACAGTATTCACAATATTTTAATTATGATAATTTCCTTTTAATTATGATAATTTCAAATTCAATTAAAATAACATTTAATTTCATTAAAATTTCAGACACAAATATATTCCACAAATCATTAACAAAGATGAAGCTATAACCAAATTATAAAGAAAACATGTACACCCCAATGCAGATACAAAATATTAGAAATAATAACAATCACGCTATGCTAGTAACTTGATCTACCATATCACGATGTCAATTAAAAAATCAGTGAAAATTAAGTAAAAAATCATTAACTTCTGAAATGGTAACAAAAGAAATACATTTAAAACAACAAAAACAAAACATCCCAGGGAAAAAACAAAACAACCACCCAAAAATACAAACAAAAATAAACCCAACAATAAAAAACAAACAAAAAAAACAAACAAAAAACACCAAAACATAATGGTTAATATACAGTAAAACACATATAACTTACAATACACTTTTGATCAAACTAATGAGAAAGAAAACGTAAAAAAGAAAAGAAAAAAAAAGGTATTATGACAACAAACAATAAAATATTTTTAATTAAAGACTTTAACCATTAGTAATAAAGAGAAAGGATAGTTTTTCTGTTTGGTACATTCCACATACTTATAATCTTTTATTATTATTTTTTTAATACAAGATTAAAAGACAGAAACAATTAATATTTCAAATCAGATTAATACTATTTATCCATTTTCCTTTACCCTAAAAGCTAAATCACAGTAAGTTTCAATGGATTATTGCTCCTTCACTAAAACAATTTCTATCATAATGGTTTGCAGGCAAATAACCAAACTTTAAAAATTCATCAGTCTATATTCAGGGTTAAATATTTTTGCCAATCTCCAAATTTGATATGCCTCAAGATTTCCTTAAACATCCGAATCCATATGGATTCACAATGTACTTCAAAAATTTATAAAATAATTTTTTCAAAATCAACTAAAATCACTTTGTAAAAATATTTCCAAATAAATCAGGATTGAGTGGTTCTTGAGATAAGCTAATAATCCATTGTGGAGATGACTTTACTGGTATAAAATGCAACACATTTCACATTTGAAAATAATGTTGGATTCAGTGGATTCTCATGGACAGCTTGCACAAGAAAGCAACTGGAATCTCTTGAAAATTAATTATTTTTTAACCCTGATAATGTATCGTTTACTGTGTATGCAGTTTTGAAGAATTACCTGATAGTGTAACAATGCCTCTGCAGATCATTTTGGCATCAGTCATTTGCAGTGACTCTTAGACAATTATCATCAAAGGTATGTATAGTTGATTACAGTGCAGATGTTTAACGACATATCCCATCTATACATCTATACATAAAAATCTATGTTCACCATTGTGACAATCACTTTTCTTTACTTTCTTTAGAGTCCTTGCCTGGCTTATTATCTGCAAAGTATAATTTACATAGCTGTTTTAAATACATGGTCTTACGTTTAGTAATAACAATCTGCACTTATTACCTCTATTAGAAGTATAAACAAAATATAATTTGATAATGCTCTATACATCATTTATAACCATATTTATAAAAACATAATGTGTAATATCATTTTGAAATTGATCTTACTTCACAAATTATCACATGCATATATAACATCTGAATAATCTGTACAGTCACAACAACATACTGTCTATTTTAACAAAGCCAAGTTTTTAACATGAGTTATCATGTCTGCTCAGTTGGTCAAAAGGTCAAGTGGTAAGCACAGTCGAGTTAATTTGTTTTCTTGGTAGCTTGGTCATAGGATGGTGGTGGTTCGAATGGTGGTGCGGATGGTGCTGGCATGTAGACATTGTGTGGGTTGGCAGGGTTGTAGTACGCACTGGCGTTAGCCTCACGAGCCTTTGCATCTAAACAAGAACATCATGTTTAACAATTTCATCAAGAAAAGCACAAACACTGCAATCATTAGAATTCTGAGAAACCAAGCAGAAATATAATGAATACATTCCAAACATTCTAACTGAAGAATCAGAAGAATGTAATGATCTCACTATATTTTAATATAAATAATCTTTCTCCCTCTCTCATCCACTTTTCTCTCTCTCCCTCCCCATCTTTCTCTCTTTATGTCTGTCTGTCTGTCTGTCTGTCTCTCTCTCTCACACACACCACACCACACATATAGAAATAACAAAAAATATGTATTGTTTGTTTCACAAAAAGGTCTTTAAAGAGGGACACTCAAGATGCTATCTTTGAAGAATATATAAAACTCTCACATGACGGTTTTGAAGGAGACGCCAAATACACAGGATGGAAACAATAGATTGTCTGACTTGTAACAATTATGAAAAAATGAAGATATGACAAAACTTATAACACACGACAATTGGAAAATGTTCATGCTTCTTAAAGAAATTTATACATTAGAAAGGTATTTATTGTAAAAACATGAGTAATAATACTTCACGATATGACAGGGCAACCTTTTGTTACAGTCTATCTGTTATTACAACACTGGTGATAGAAGCAAACTTTATCAATAGATGTTTTTGAAAATATGTAGATATTAGAATTAATGTAAAAGAATAAAGAAAGAAAAAGTGGATCTCTCAGATTTGAGTGTACGAGTATGCATCCTTATATACAGACAAGATAGATTGTCTGTAACCAGTTTGAGTACTGAAATCGAAATCAAAATGTGTATTTGAATTACCTGCTGCTGTACCATTTGCCTGGGGTGGGGGATAGGGAGTCATGTTTGGGTCCACACCAGGGTATGGTGGTGGGGCATCCATAGAATAGACATAGTTTGCTAAAAAGAAGAACAGTTATGAAACATAATTATATTGATATACTAAATTAATTCACACATTCTGATCATATGAAATGTGGTTTTCATAGTATCAAAATGAATGAAATTAAACATGTTCAATATTATGAAAATAACCCACATATTAGTTAAATAATATAAACAATAAATATGACATGCCCTTTTACAATCTCAACCATTAAAAAGGGTTACAAAACAGATTAATATTAAGCAATATTATACCTGACAAATTTTCACTTTTATTATTATTTTTTTAAAGAGGAAAAAAGAAGATATGCTCACATAATTTTTTTAATTATTTCTTTAGACATATTAACACAGTTTGACTAGTTCATGTACTACAAAAGTCAGATATCCACACAACAGCTACATTTCACGATCAGTTTGTTAATTTGCATGAACTGGTTATCCCTAAAACAGCACTTACGTGGAGGAGCTGTTGGGAAGGTGTTGTAGGGAACCCAGTCATAGTACGGTGTGTGTGGGGCCTCGTATGCCGGTGGTGGAGCCTGGTAGATGTTCCCAGCTGGAGGAGAGTAAGATGGCGGCTGGTTGTTCCAGTTCCTCATGGCTGGAGAGAAATGTCACAATGATTTTAAATTCATGGTTACTGTTATGTTACTAAGACAGCAAAAACAATCCAACATCCAAAATGTGCAGCAATTTCTAATGTTATGTACCAAATTGTTAAAAATTAGCTCCCTGCATTAGATCAACATGCACACAGATACATACACAAACTATGAAAAAGTATTAGGTTACCAATACAAACTACTTCTTAACTCTTTGTTCATTGTCTGAATTGTGGTTTATATGAAATCTATTTTAATTTAGCCTATCAGTATCACAAAATGCCAAAAATCTGGGTTTTTGTAATTGGGGTATTTAAATCCGACTTACATATATGTAAAAGCTAACATCTCAATCATACAGATGCTATTAACATTTTCCATGAATAAGTAAAATAATTTGGTTATGTAATTAAAATTCATATCTCATCAACATCCTAACATTTGGTGACTGAAACTACATGTTAGTGGATAAAACATGGAATAGTGGTTCTAGTTAGTATGTTGTTTTTTTCCCAGTAGTAAGGCATTTTGCTTTTAATCATCACTGTATTACTAATACCAATATAACAAATGATAAAAATATGTTAAAAGCATCATTAAATCAAATGAGTGTGTTTGTTTGTTTTTTAAATAATAAAAAAGAAGAAATTTCAATGGAAAAAATTAATAAAATGATAATAATAATAATAATAATAATAATAATAATAATAATAATAATAATAATAATAAATACAAAAACAATAAATGAAAAAAAATAAAAAAATAATAATAATAATTAATAAATTTTTTAATAAAAAAAATAAAAAATAAAAAAATAAATAAAAAATAAAACTTTAAAATAAATAAATAATGTTGATGACGAATACGATGATGGAAAGATGTGATTTCTTCTTACCAAGCTGTCCTGCTCTTAGCATAGCCTGACCAAACTCAATTGCTCCTCCTTTAGTGAAATACATTTTGAATTTTGCCTCACCAGACCAGTTTCCTAAGTAAAAGAAAAAGATACAAAAACAAAGTATTATAAATATTACATTATCAGAATAATATTCTTTAAAAATAAATTTAATAATACTTGTAGATTGTTTATTCTCTATGTTGCTCCAAAGATGAATTTTTTTTTTTTTTTTTAAATGCATATAAAATAAAAACTATATATATTTAGTATCTGTTTATTACTGCCCATTTACCTCCCTGTTCTGCTATCACACGTCCCTTGATATAGTTAGCTCCAAATATGGGCTGCTCCAGTTCCATATCCCGCATGGTATAGAAGGGAATGCTGAATGACTGCAGAATGTCTTTAGGATCAGAAGAGGTGAAAATCACCTAAAATATAAACACATATTATAGAAATCTATAGGCCTATACATGGATTTATATATATTTTTTAATAACTAAAATTTTATACAAATAGTAGTTTATTATATATTATCATTTGTATTGAGATTTTTAACCAAATAACAATCTTGAGATTTCAGCATCCCCAACAATTATTTTATTTACAGAAATAATTACATACTGTATTTGACCGGGAATAAGCCCAGGTGGCCTAGATGGCTCAATAGGAGCTTAGTGGAGGGTGGGCTTATTCCCAGACATGGGGCCAGTTTCATTGAAGATTTTTTAAATCGGATATAAAATCCCAGCTCATATAAAAGTAAATATCTTAATATATGCATGCATATTTACCCTGTGAGTTGTGAGCAGAGCTCTTCCATGCTTTTTGCCTCTGAAATGAGGCATGTCTTTTGGTCCTTCAAATGTCATTTCCACTCCATCATAAAATATCAGAATCCTGTAAATATATTAACAATATTTGTATACAATAACTGCCATTACTTATTCCATAAATTTTAAGTCAATTTCACACTGAAATATCAACGAACAATTGCTCTTATTTGGGAATGCAAATCAGACCTAGTTCTACAAATAGTCTAATATTCTATCGAGTCCAATCATTTATAAATTTAATCCAGATTCTAATGTTGTCCAACACATGTTTAGAGAGGAAAATGGTGTGACGCTACATTTCAACTGTATTATAAAGGTAGTGATTAAAGATGGTGCCAAACAAATATAATAATATAAACCTGGAACTTGCCATATAAGCAGGGTTGGACAAAAGTTTCGATTTAGTGGGCTACCTAGTACCTACATTGTGGTAGCCCAGCATCATATTCTGTTATCCCCAAACTATTTATATACTAATAGAATCCCTTGGGTCAGATAGGTTTTTCTAGTACCATGCAAAATCAGGATTAAAAAATATGGGGAGTCCAATATGAACTATGTACTGAGTTTAACTTTACCCATATTTGACAGGGAATAGGCCCATGCCCACCCCCACTTTCTGCACATTTAAAGAATTAGGCCCATATCCTATTAGCACACTCCAATATTTTGTATGATTACTGAAAGTTCAACAGATCACTGGTTGGAAGACTTCTACAGGAGTAATTAACCATCAAACTGAACACTAATCTACCCATGATACCCATGATACCCACGTACATTGACTCATGTCAATCTGTTAACCCTAGTGGAAAAGAAAGTCGCTGTAAAAATTTGTACCTCATTTAATTTCAACAACAAAATCACACAAATTAATGTCAAAACAAAACAAACCCACACCACTCTTAATGATTACACTGTGCCACTGACATTCTCATTGTTGGCTATTTCACTTTGATCTGCCAAAGCAACCTAGATTCCAACATAGACTGTACCATTGTCAACTTCAACTGTGTAACACAGTTACACTCACACTGTATGTGCCTTTGATGTTATCAGTGCTGTTGATGCTAGCTGACCTTCTTACAGTCTGCGCTTGAGTTTGGAGTTGCTTAGTTTTTCAATGCATGTACAATGTTTAATGTTTTTGCTTATTGAAAACAATTGTTATTTCTTAAATAATATCACATAGTAATTTAAATTAAATGTTCTATTGTTATTTTATTATTTTAATATAAAATCATGCAGTCACTTATTTTTAAAATCCTACAATCAATAATCTTACTGTTAGCAAATTCACACTGATCTGCCAAGGCCACCGAGATTTGAACATTATGTCAGTTTCATGTGTGCAACACTACCTTTGATGCTAGTTGACCTCCCATGTCTTTAGGAAAATAGCTCTAACAAAAATGTTTCTGATTAGACATAATAAAGAGTGGTGTTATAACTGGCTGTGATTAGATGTTACATAGGGTCATGAGAGAGGGTTAGAGATGTTAGAGAGGGTTAGAAAGGCAATAATAAAAAATCTAACATTTCCCCTATTAACCATGCCTTAGTTATAATCATAATTTTATGGAAATTTTCCTAATTTGGAAGCAAAAAGCAGGAAATTATTATTGTCTTTGTAATAAACATCTGAATATATATCAAGACCAATAGAAAATGTGATATGTTTGACTTTCTAGATCTGTTACTGAAGATAGAATTTACATCTACGCTTAACTGTTGAAGTGTCATCTGCAAAACAATGTGACTGTCAGTATCATAAATATGGGTAAGTTTTTGTTGCCTGGGAGACTAGTGCCATTTAAATTATGCTCACTCCCATGGATTTCTACTCACCTGGGGTGAGAGGGAGAGCATTAATTTTTATCCCTATATAGGCCTGTGCCTCTTCACCAATAATATATAGTTATCCCCCCTCTTCCAAACACACACACATACAAAAAAATATACAAAATACAAAAAGACAACAAAGAAACAAAAAAACCACACACAAAAACAACAACAGACTATCAGGTAAAGAGACCGAAACAGTGTTTACCTCTAATTATATTATTCAGCATTCTAGTGATTACATGTTTCCGGTATTTAAAAAATAAAATAATAATAACTTTTATTTATTTACACAAGCTTGAATGCAGGAAATAATTTGTACTAAAAACAAACAAAAACAACAACAACACAAACCCCCAAAAATGTAAAAATAAGAGGAAAAAAAAAAGGTTAGCAGTTGTTGCTGATCATTTTGTGATTTGATTAGCACATCTGTAAATTTGGTTAGCAGTTTCCAAGCATGCAAGTTATAACACAATGAATAGCCTACCTTGAGAGCCCAAGGTATTTTGGTACCTACATGATTTAAGATGTATTCTAAGCAATTAGATACATACTGGCAATTTTGTTATAACTGTGAAAACATTTATAAAGTAGGCCTATTTCGATTTGCAGTAACACTGATTCATAGTGAGAAACTGATTTGCATATGAGCTAGAATGACTAGCAAACTGTGATGCAAACCCCAACAAATTATTCTCTGCTTGATTGCACCTTACACAACTAAAATTAATACTGTCAGTGTCACCTATGTACAACTGTTTTTAAAAAATGTTTGTTTGTTTTTATTTTTTATAATTATTTCATTAATGGTTATATTGGTATTAGTAATTTTTTAATTCTAAATATCCCTAGTGGCTCACTGACATATTGACAGTGTGTCAGATGGACTCTGACATATTACCTTGACATATTGTTGAAGTTTAAATTGATGCACTGATCATGTGACTGATGCCTTGAATGGCTTGATCAAGTTGATGGTGTTTTTATTTTCATTTTACTCTCAATCCCAATCATTCATGGCAAGATAGATGTCACTCTTTACTTAACCATTATTACAAATATGAAATCGTGTTTATAAACATACACAATACTGACTAATAACTGATTGTTTTACTACTGCGTTATTTATCAATCCAATCACCAACTGAATCAGTGATGAATGATCATCTACTTCCGGGAATTGAAAAACTACCGTTTATCACAAAGTTATCAGTTTGTGAATAAATTGACATCCATGTAACTTTAATCTTCGAATAATATATGACAAAATACCTCTCTCCAGCAAAAATCAGAACTCCGCCGTTTGCATGAGCAGTGTTTAACGACATTATTTCAACGTACACGACAACGACAATATTCTTCTATGGATGTGTTGTGCACTTTCGCAATAAACAATCTCTGACGTCACCGATTTATGCGATCTTTTAATCGCAAACTAAATTACGTATTTTAGTGGGTTTAAAAATAAATAATTATATAACTAAAAATAATAGTACTGAATTATATACCTAAATTTTAATACATTTATTATGTTCTACTGTTTATTATTGATTTCATATTATAAAATAAAAGACATTACTTATTGGACAAAACTGCAAACATTCCTACAGTACCTAAGATAAATAACAAGCAATCTAATACGGTTTATACAATTATTTCACCCACTTACACCATTAAAATGAATAATTACATGTACGAATTAAGGAATTTTTTTTTTTTTTTGATGACTATATAAATACACATAATTCATACACTACATTAATGTTTTTTTCCACAATTATGATTTGTTAATGTAGGCTTATATGGCATCGTATTTTATTTATGATTAACATAACCAACCTTCATGGTTAGGGTA
>JAUTBW010035666.1:0-11272 GCA_032361425.1 Peltospira smaragdina
TAATAATAATAATAATAATTATTATTATTATTATTATTATTATTATTATTATTATTATTATTATTATTATTATTACTTATTATTATTAGGAATTAGGAATTAAAAAACCATTAAACTGCACTCTATATGAAACTAATTTGAATGTACACTTTTAATGGTGATGGTAAGTGTATTGGAAATGAACATGTTTTGCATGTATGCAAAATTCCAAGAATAATATTTATTTGTGAGTTATACAAATTTATATACTACATAAATTACACAAATACGTACCGCATACATCACACAATTTAGATACAATATAAATTACACAATATAGATACAATTTTTTTTATGAAGAACATGTTAAACATAACTGGAATAACATTTATTTCTGAATTAATATTGCCCGTTTTTCAAAGACAAAATGTATGTCTAAAAACACAAAATAATATCTATTTTGACTTTTATAATGAAGGAGAAAAGGTTTTTTTATTCTGAGTGAAGAGTGATACCCCATTAAAAATAAAGACAATCACTGCTGGTAATATCACATAATCAAGATTACATAGAACTGGTATTATCCAACAGCCACAAAGTCATTATCTCCAGGAAAAATCAATAACCTGATATCTATCAATTTAGAGGTACTTACCTAAATGATGTTTCAGCATTAGAAGTCTTTTAATGCAATATTACACAAATACACCACACAACATATAGCATCAATGACATTTTGATTATTTTGCCTTGCAACTCGCACGCAAAATCAATTATTTTGTGAAATTTTCAGAAAACACTGAATTTGTTTTTACATGATCTAAACTGCATTAAAGATAATGACATTGACTACAGTATGCTATTTTGAAAATATTTTATTGTTTGCATAACCATTAACAATGATAGGTATGTCACAACATTCCAAGTAAATGTCATACATTCAGATACATTTTGATGTACATTAAGTACTATAACTTGGTACACAGTGATTTTATTGTTAATACTAATAGTAATATTATTTTATATTTGTTTTAATGATGCACTCAACACATTTTAATTAATGATTATATCGGCATAGGAAAAAAAAAAATTAATTAGAAAAGGGACATTTTTAATATAAACCAGAAATGATTAATACAGACTTAAACAATAACTGAGTCTATGGACTGCAAAAGTATTAATGATTTACTGCTTACCAACCTGTATGCTATACTTTATAAAAACATCAATAAATAAGTCATGTCAACTTAATGTTATTTTATCATTTTGAAAAATGTATATTAATGTTCATTTTAAAATACTAATACTGAATGATTATACTTTCATGGACCATCAGAATAAAATGAAGATTTATATATTAGTATGATTACCCCATGTCATAGACCGTCACTGGTCATGCCAGACTTCGAGTCCATGACAGATGTGCACTACTACAGCTTGTTCTGAATGTGCACGTTAAACAAATTTGAATCACATTGCATTAGTAGGAAAAATGACTAGAGGTCTTATTCAAATGTGGACGGACATGTCATGACAAATTCTAGCAACTTTAAAATCAATTTCAACTAATGATATCACTGGTGACTTATTAAATTTTTCTCCATTTGAATGACATGACGTAGTTAAATATAATGAAAAATAACACAGCATAAATGCATTATGCATGAATATTTAAAATAATGCTAAAATATGAATGAAATTGCAAAATTTAAATGGAATTTAAAAATACACACATTGAGCTTATAAATGACTGAAATACTGAGATTCTGCTGTTATTTTTCTTATAATCCAGTGATGTAACATTCCAATAATTTGACTTAATGACAGTAACGCATTACATAAAACAGTAATCCACAGTAAAGATCTGTAAATCGTGTCATTAGAAGATAAAAATCAGCAGACATACTGTAACTTAGGACATGTGGGTGGTTTAATGATTCAACCATCAATTATTATTGACAGGTATCAAATTCAGTACAAAAATGTGGCCATATTCACAAAAGTGAAATGTAACGTCATAAACTTAAACGTAAATCTATGTCCGATTGGCTAGGAGTACCGGTGGTGTTTGAGATAACGGACTTTCACTCTTCTATGAATAAGGCCACTGGCTTTGTAATATTGATAAGTAGAAACCATAGTCTCATAGATCCTTACCTGGGGTAGATAGCTCAGACACTTTCGTTTATGTTGAAAACAGCATACTTAATTTGCAAATTAATGTGTTTAAAATTAAATTATATTTGTTTTGCAATTACATTTAATACTACTAGAGGGATGAAAATTTCAGAAATGTGTTTTAATATATAATATAGTATTTTATTTGATAATTTACTGGCACTTATTATTTTCTTATATTGGATGAACTATTTTTAAAAACCTTTTTTTATAGCTTAAAAATTAAATGTTTATTTTTTATTTCTCAACACGTGAAATTTGAGTTATTATTTATAGCTATCAAAATATATATTCTAAGGTTAAAGATGCAACCTTGGAAATTATTATATATTATAAATGCTGACAAAATTACTGTACATATTTTAAACAAAACCAATATAATGATATTATATAATACTAAAAATACTAATAAATAATTAAAAAACCCACAAATTAACTGCAATTCATATAATTATATGAATACACTAACAACACAGTCATCAAATAATGAATAATGAAAACTGACATCTTAAATATTGCTGATTATTTTTTATTTTTTATTCAGTAAATTTAGTCAAAATAAACACAGCTGGATTTAATCCAAAGAAGTGTAACTAAGTACTATTTCATTGTAAGATTTTATTTATATTTTATTTGCACTGATGGTTACAATAGGCCTATGCAACCACCTGTGCTTATTTATTTTTAAAATTTATGTGAAAAACCAAATAAACACCCATAAATAATCAATAAAACGACAACTTATTCTAGTGCCCTGAAACAGAATTATAAACTGACGTGAGAAAATGTAACTCCTATCTGTGTGAAATTTAGAGTTCAATCAAAATTAACCAAAATTACAACCAGGGTGAATAGACACTATAATGTTTCACACAGAACATAAATTGCATATGAATTTGGTTAGATAACATGCTATATTTTGTACCCTAAGATAATCTCAATTTAATACTCTTAAAAAGTTAAAACCTCTGAACAAATGTAACGATATTTACCGAATGCTAATACCGTTATTTCTTTAAAATAACTACACAATATAATCAACTGAACAAATCATTTATCCTATATCATAGCAATATTTATCATATAATTTTTTCAACAACTTATTCTTAGAAATTATACAATATTTTCTTATTATTTTTATTAATTAGCAACTGCTGATACTGAAATTTTATAAATGAAATATTCATTGCAGTGGACATGTGACTGAACACTGCGCTAATTCCTCTTGAAAGCAAATACCATGTGTTAATAATGACATCCAACACTTTACAAAAGAAACTAACCTCTGGAAGTTTCTGGAACAGCTACTAATTGGCACGTCTGCACATGCCTAAATGTTAATCTTTAACCGCCTCATACTTTATAAGGGAAGTCAATATTCAATACATAATATGCTTAGACCTCCTGATTACATCATCATTTAGGGCAGGACAATAGGAGCATTAGGTACCTTTAAGCTGTTGGTATTGATTTACACATCTAATTAATTTCACAGTGATAATTATACCTTAGCTGGTAAAAATAATGAAATGTGTTTTAATGGATGACCAACATTATATTAGGCCAGTATTAAGGCTATATAATCTCAAATTGTTATCAGAAACCTTTAATTTCATACCCTGTGATTGTATGTTAGAATACACCAGAATACTATGTTATGACAAAAAATAAAGACTTCAGTTTCGTGATTTTGATGACATAGTAACCACATATTGCATCTGATAAATCTCATGGCCTGCTGTACCTAAATTTCATGTTTCTTTATAGTTGTGTGGATATAACCTTCCACAGCGTTTAAAGAATTGCTTATAATTACACAAAATTAAACAATTATAATAGATTATTAAAAAAAAAAAAAAAAAAAACCTTCTTCATTTTACTGACATTTGTTGATAAAAGTATTAAATTTTTTGGAATACCTTAAGATTTCCCCACCTTTTTTAACTCATGCAGATATATTACAAAACACAGAGTATCCTCTGTATAATCCTGATGTATTGTAAGTCATTACAATAATTGATTACTTGTTTAAAGGTACATTTCTTACAATATTAAAAAACACACAAAAACTATTATTTTACAACAGTTAATCCAATCACCAGGTGTGTATAAATTACAGCCCACAATGCATTGCATTTTCAACAACTGTTGTTCTAATTTACAACCAACACAGCACTCTGAAACTGGCTCAATACTGACAGACTGCTTTGACATTTGGCCTGGCTAGTTGTGAGCAAGCCAACAAGTGATCATGTGAGCTCTGGCTATTTGATTCACTGTTACTGGCACAACCATCAACACCCTCTAAATATATATCATTTTTGATTCTAAGATAATGGCATATCTTGTTTACACTGTATGTTAAGCATCTGATGATAAAATATTAAATATGATTGAACTGAACTGGACTTTCGCTAATAAATTAAAAGCACAGTTATGCTTGTATTTTAACTTTAAAAATTAAATTTTGTAATAAACATATTCCAGAAAGATTTAAGGAACATTTCATCAGAAGTTTAATATCATACATACATACAAATTATATTGTGTTTTCACAGACACTGTTGTAGACTTGCAAAACTGGCACCGTAATTTTACTTTTTTGAAGATATATGATTCTTCTAATAGTTTTGACACTATGATTTCTAAGTATAAATATGTGTAAACCAGTCATACAAACAACTTGACACTGCATAAGTATTATAAACATAAATTTATGATTTACTGATATTGTTAATTATGATTTACAGAACTATACAAGTATGACATAACAGTTTGCTTACTTGTAAAGAACACAACTAAAACAACATACAAATTTTATGTGGCTTTTCAAAGATAAGTATAAAAATGTACATGGCTAGATATGAACTTACCATGATACATGGTAACCTGGATGAGACATTATTGAGATGCTATTAATTTTACTTCAGTCTGTTTAGATTCAGTTATCTTCTTGCTTTACATACTAGGAAAACAGTAACTAATACTTCACAAATTTGCACTAGTAGTTGCATAACACAAACTCCAAATTAATTCCCATATTCAAAGATACTGGTTTATAGGTTCAACCCTCAAAGGTTTATATCTTTGATATTTTCCACTAAAATGAATTTTATCAACTTTTATATATATCTATATACATGTAAATATCCCATGGATATTTGGTCCTAACAGTAACATACTATAAATCATTTTTTAGGCCATAATAAAATAAATCATGATTTAATCCCATTAGAATAAAATCCTACTTATACATATTGGTCAACTCAAAAAACCCTATTAAATGTTTAATACGTCTTGTATTATTATTATTATTATTTTAAAAAATAATATCATTCTAACCTCATTATGAGAATATTTCTTTATTATATCTAACATTTATTTTTCATATCTAGCATTTATTTTATTAAGGCCTAAAAAATCATTAAGATTTTTTGCTCCCATAGTCGAGTTTATATTGCTGAATATCACTGGTTCATCATGCATACAGTTTCATTTGTTGCTTAACGTCATCCATTGATGTAATGCCAAATTTCTCGCCTTGATCTGCCATCAACTTAAAGATGTACTCAAGTTGTTCTCTTTGAATTCTCCGTTCTTCTTCCAGCTGATCCTGGTTCAAATTTTCCTGGATTTTTTTGGTGGTCACCCTCTGTTTGACACGCTTGACCTCACCTTGGATGTGGCTACAGTAATCCAACGGGTCACGTCCACCCAAAATCTGTCCTTCTCCAGATTCATCTACACAAAAATATATTTTTTTTTAGTTGTTTCAACAGAAATACTGACAGTGAAATGTCAAGGTTTACATATAAAAAACTTTATTAATTTAATAATGCACCGAATACATTTAGTACATTGGTGTCTTAAAAAATGTATTTTAAAAATCTCTAGTGATGTATACTGATGGTTCTCGGTCGTTTTGTACTATAATATACCTGTTCACCTGAGTCGTTTCGTACTAGGACTTTTCGTCCTAAAACCAGTTCATACATGAGTAATTTCCCCCTTATTCCTGTTCATACTTGAGTCGTTTTGTACTAATAAAAATATTTAGGATATATATTGCTGTGTGTGCTATTTGTTCATTAATAATTACATTAATGGTTTAATCCATATTAAACACAAACCAAAAAACTGTGTTTATTATTATTATTATTTCTTCATTTTAAAAAGGTGATTATTCAATTAGTCTGTATGCATAGGCAGATATAGGGGGTTCAATGTCCAAAACTCATAAATTGTTATTAATCTATTTAAAATGTGTGTATACTATATCTGTGTGTGTGAGAGAGAGACAGCGAGAGAGATCCAAAAACATTGCTATAGTAATGAGTAGGCCCTATGTGGTTCTATACATATACAGAATGGGGTTACATTTGTTTTACATGCACATTCAGAGCAAGCTATTACAGCGCACGCCTGTCCTGGCCACAAACCTCAGGAGCCTGAGCTGTCTGTCCAGGACTTAAGGTTGGTAGTTAGTTGTAACCGTGTTACGAGTGAGTGAGAAACAGGAGGATGTAGTGCCTTTATACCAACCCACTGAGCTGTTAGAAATTTGCTTCGGATAGGAGCCGAACCCAGCACCTACCATCCTTAATAATTCATTAATATTTTTCAAACATAACAAATAAACTTTAGTATGAAACGACAAAGTGGAAATAAGGACAAAACAACTCAGTTTTTAGTTAAGTATGAAACAACTCAGTACAAACAAATTTTAGTACAAAACGGTCCAGGATAAACAGGAACAAGGGGAAACGACTTTACTTGGGTACGAACGAGTTTTACACGAAACGACCCGTTACCATACTGACAGGGACTGAACTATGATTGACTATGTGTCAGAATGGCATGATTACCACTAGGCTATCTCAACACCATATTTACACATAAGCACACTGTTTGAAATTAAGCTGTTAGTATTAAGAATGAGCATAGGTTACATGAAAAATAAATAAAAGGAATGAGAAAAAAAGAATTAGAGAAAGATAATTTTGTTAATATTAAAAATGATCATTGGGAATTGGCCTCCAAAGCTAATAAACATTTCACCATCAAGCGTGTTTTCTGTCTGCTTATCGTCTTCGGCATCAACATCATCATTACACCCAACATCCTGTGGTTTGGTCTCGTCTGCTGCATCGCCATCGGCATCGGGAACTTTGGTCGATGACACTTTCAACTTTTTGTTATTCCACACTCTAATCAACGATTTTATTGTATACCCTGTGGATGCTGTCAATGCAACAGTTGTTACTATTACTGCACACCAAAATACAAGCTGACTGTCCGACCAAAGCTTGAAAATCGCGAGATCCATATTAGTAAAATTCTGAAAGCAAAAACTGTCAACTCTGAACAAAAACACTGTCAAGTTACAACTAGAGTCTACTTTAATCTCGAAGTGCGCGAGACTTCGGCGAGATTTCATAAGAAAATCAAGATGTCTGCGCCCATGGGTACGACGTTGTATATGTTTATTGTTCTTGATACTTTGTTTTAGTTACCTAAGTTGGAATTATATTTCAAATGGGTCTAAAATAAGTACTTAAACCAAAGCTATATTAATGTTTTCATTGTAAACAAATGCCATTAATAATATTACCCTTTTTCCGTCATATTGTTTGGAAAGACCTATCCTCGTTGTCCGGTATACTAACAGGGAACCTTCTACGTGTGCGCATTGTAACCCCACAATTAATATAACAGAATAATATTCACATTTATGATCATATTAATGAAGTCAACAACAATATTGTAAATTTTAAACCTTTTTATGTGTTTCCAAGAACGAAATCATAACGTGGTCGGAAGTGTTTATTTAATGGAATCATCCATAGTTTTTAAAAGTGTGCCATTCAGTTGTGTTTTATTTTTGGCAGGAATTGTGCATGTCATGTGACTTTCTAACTAACAGATGACAGAAATGTTTGTTAATTCTGATCTGTCTAACAACAATTTATGCTTATTACAATATGTTTTTATGTTGCCTCTTACGCATTTTGAAACTGTAAATTATCATAAAACATCAATCTCACATGGTCACGGTGGACCCATTGGGCTATGTCTTATTCCAGCCAGTGCTCCACGACTTGTATATCAAAGGCCATGGTATGTGCTATCCTGCCTTTGGGAAAATACATATAAAAGATTCTTTGCTGCTAATTGGAAAGAGTAACCCATGAAGTGGCAGCAGCGGGTTTCCTCTCTAAAATATCTACATGGTCCTTTACTGTATGCCTGATGCCATATAGCCATACACCAGTGTGTTGAGTGCATCACTGAATAAACATTTCCTTCCACTAGTTATTTTTTAATGCCAATTTAACATTTAATAAACATTTATTTTCAGGTATTTGTTTGGACAATCTGTCCACGGTGCGGCATGTCATCCTGATTTTGTCTGGGAAAGGTGGAGTTGGGAAGAGTACAGTTGCAACACAACTTACATTGGGACTTAAGGCTATTGGCAAAAAGGTTAATACGCTGGTTTTTTTTAAATAATACATAATTGTGGTGTTTCTCATGTTAATAATGTTTCCTACGGTTCACTGACCCTCAACAAATTTTCTGTGTTTAAACATGATTTTTTACCAAATTTGACTTCATCAGTTTGAACAGATACATCTTTCCATCTTCTCTTTTTAACAACATGTTTCTCCAGTCAAACTTTGATCTCTCAAAAGTTTTAATCGCCTGAAGCTCCAGCTGAATTGGTTGACAAAAATGAGCACCTGAATGGCGTAGTGGTGAAAGAGCTCACCTGACACACAGTTGCTCTGAGATCGATCCCTGTCAGTGAGCCGCATGGAAAAATTTTTCGGATTAAAATGTTTCTGGTTCTTATTTTATAAATTTGAAGTATCCTCTTATTTACAGTTCACATATTCTGTTGCTTTGAGTAATAATCCCAACTGCTTTACAAAACCCAATACTTTAACACAAACCTTGACAAGTTTTGTTAAGTTAAACAATAATATTCATCTAAAGTAACTTACAGGTAAACGGAAATTACATTAAAAAATTAAAAGGTACTCTGAAGGTGTAGTGATTACTCATACATTATGTAGTATCCGTAATAATAATTTTAGTGATGCTTAGCCATGTTTGGCATTATATAACTAAATAAAATATGTTAAATGTGTCATTAAATAAAATATTCCTTTCACCTTGTTTTGTGTGTAAATTCTGGTGTTTTATCACATATTTACAGGTGGGAATTCTTGATGTGGACTTATGTGGACCAAGTATCCCCAAAATGTTTAATGTGGAGGGGAATGATGTGCACCAGTGCCCAGAAGGGTGAGGAAAAACAGCATTTATTTATTATTTATTTATTTATACAATTACTCTGTTTTAACAATACAACAGTTAATCATTCTTGTAAACAGATACAAGATTATATTCTAATTTAAATTTCTAATAGCAAATGATAATTTTATTTAGTAAAATAGTAGAACAGAACAGCATTTTATTACCGTATTTGACCGGGAATGAGCCCATGCCCGTAAATAAGCCCACCCCCACTTTTTGCACATTTAAAGAATTAGGCCCATATCCGTGAATAAGCCCACCCCTATATTTTGTATGATTACTAAAAATTCAACAGATCACTGGCTGGAATATTTTTTCAGGATTAACAATCAAACTGAACACTAATCTCAGTGTTTCAGATAAGCTGCATATTTGCATATTTTACGCATATAAAACGGTTAAATACACAATTGTTTTTATTAGCGTGCATACAAGATACACAAACGATTTTCAATTCACTCAAAACTTTTCATTTCCGAGCGTATCAAGGATTATTTATTTTCATACAGATCGTTATTTAAAAAAACACCGAGTTGCTAATATTGTCGGACACCTTCGGTCACTGTCAGTAAACAAAAGTATCGGGCGCAATCAGAACATTCGTTACATTCAGCTACGCTTACAATGTACGAGGTGTTCCGAATGGCTTACATGAAAACAGAATCGAGTGTGAGGTACCTAAAAATACTAACACGGACCGAAATGGAGCTTCTAATGACCATTATTGAATGTTTATAATTGTTAATTTTGATCACAATCCATTTACTTTGTTTTCAGGATAAATGTTTGCAGGATAAATGTTCAAAGTAGCCAGGTTGGCTATAATATTATAATGCAGAATTTACAGAAGTATGAGCCTATAAAATTGATACTTTGGTCTAAAACATCAATGAAATGGCAATAATGTTGTTTTTGTGTGTGTGTGTGTGTGTGCGTGCGTTTTGCATATTATTTCCTCCATATAATGAAGAGTACAAATCAAATTACAATAATAAATATACCAACAGCAATACAATTTCTAGTCTGTCACACTGCATTGGTTATAAATAAGAGTATTCCATTTTTTTTACAGTTTTACTAACTGCTAGCACAACACTTTGCTAAACCATGTAATCAGTACTTGACATTTATATCATTATCAGGTAAGCTCATCACTAACAGTAATGCACACATTGAAATTAACATGTAAATACTACTTGTATTTCTTAAATTTGCACATGCACATTCATGGCCAATGTGTCTGAACCTATTTATTTAAGTACACAATATTAATTATAGTAATAACGTTTAATAAAATGCCTATTTATTGGAATATTTTCATTTAAATTCAATAAATTTAAAAATGGGGAGTGAAATTATTTTTGGTTGAAATTTCACTGAAGTATTTTCAAAACAGGGAGTGAAATACCCAACAGATCTAGACATTATCTGGAGCACTGTTTGAAATGTGCCTACAACGAAGCCACAGATACACCACATACCTCATTGATGCTTCGCCGATCTAGTCTATAGATCACCCAAATTGCTTTCCAACTACCGTACGTTTATTAGACCGTTACGACTGCTTCGAGATACAAGGCCCTGAAGACTTGAGCATGGGCATTAAAGTATCAAGCATTCTCTTAAATACTTTTAAAACTATAATATTATAATGCAGAATTTACAGAAGTAAAATCCTATAAAAATGATATTGTGGTCTAAAACGTCAATGAAATGGCAATAATGTGTGTGTGTGTGTGTGTGTGTGTGTGTGTGTGTGTGTGTGTGTGTGTGTGTGTGTGTGTGTGTGTGTGTG
>JAUTBW010035777.1:0-11271 GCA_032361425.1 Peltospira smaragdina
GAGAGAGAGAGAGAGAGAGAGAGAGAGAGAGAGAGAGAGAGAGAGAGAGAGAGAGAGAGTAGTGGTCTTACATGTCATTATATCCTATGACGATAAAGTTTCGACAATGTTAAAGTCTAGACTTTATGTTGATAAACGCGGACACTGGACAGTGGTTAACTGTTAACAGAGGTTAGTGAGAATGTTAGGGGAATGGTGGGATTTAAGCCATAACCAACAGCAATAGCGGCAATAAGTTCCTTTCTAAATTTCATTTGGTGAAACAAAAGCCATTTTCATGCCACTAAATCTAGAATTAATAACTTTAAATCGAAATTTAGAAAGGAGCTAATTGCCGCCATTGCTGTTTGTCCGTGGTTTAAATCCCACCCTTCATCTCAGCAGCACCTGCAGTTCTGTACAATGCCTTGACTGCTATTATTGGCTATTTTACAGTATTGTTTGACGTATTTTTCATTAAGCGTATTATATTAAACATCTTCCATATCACGCCACACTTTATGAAAAGGAACCAATTAAATACGTGTTCCTCGTAAACGATCGTTCCATGAAATCCTTGTTGTAAGGATATTTGAAATATGTCCGCATTGTTGGCTTCTGGATAATAATAACCCCACTAAGTTATCTCCCCTGATACATGCTTGAATCATTAGTAGAAAGAAGCAGTGACGTTAAGTCTTGTTTATTCAGGCTAGAAGGTCAATAACGATTGGTTACGAAACTGTAGAATCATATTTGATTGACATCCAAGTCTCGTGGACCAATTTCCCAAACAAACAGAGCTCACAAACGACGTTTGTTTCTAGCAATCGTTTGGAGAACAATTACTTTATTATTTTTACGTTACAGACGACACTGCAAGCTTACCGCGGGAATTTTCTGCTTCATTCAAAGATGCATAATGAAATGAAAAACAGAACGACAAACATTAGCATATTCATATTCTTAGGAACCCTCATAATCTTATAATAGTCTGTTTCAAGTCAAGGGCGCCTCGATCCCACATGGTGGACCCGATGGGCTATGTTCCGTTCCAGCCAGTGCCCCATGACTGGTATACCAAAGGCCGTGGTATGTGCTATCCTGTCTGTGGGATAGTGCATATAAAAGATCCCTTGCTGCTAATCGGAAAGAGTAGCCCATGGAGTGGCGGCAGTGGGTTTCCCCTCTAACTTTCTGCATGGTCCTTAACCATACATCTGACACCATATAACCGTACACCAATGTGTTGAGTGTGTCGTTAAATAAACCTTTCCGTTCCTTCTTTTTCCAATATAACCATTAATAAAGATGTGTTGAGTGTGTCATCAAATAAAAAATATAGTATTATTATTATTATTTAATAAACATTTCCTTCCTTCTTCCAATTATTATTATTATTATTATTATTATTATTATTATTATTATTATTATTATTGCAATGACTTTCTAAGATGTAAAGGGTGGTTTGATTCTTGTAATTGAGCCACTAGGTATTTTCTTTTTAAAATAGCAATATAACCATTGTAACAATAAAAAATCTGAAAATGTATTAGATGTGGCTTCATATATTTATTGGTTTATAGAAATATGTGACAACAGGCTTATTTGTTTTGATATGAATATGCTGATGGATATTTTCATTCACAGGTACGAACAAAGTACCCGAACAGCTGAATGGGTTGAACTGAATGATACTATTGTAAATAAAATTTTAGAAACAAAAACAGAATTAATATTAGTGTTTTGTTTAAATGAGAACGAGTTCCAAATTTTCCTCACAATCCATCAGAACAACTCTATATAATCATAACCATAACCTATTCCAAACTCATCTTAACCAAAACCCTTGTAGTTGTGTTGTTGTTTTTTTGGCTTGTTTGGTAGGCCTATTGGAGTTTGTTTTGGTTTTTAACCTGAATATTTTCTGATCAACATAGGGCAACGTCAGATTAGAGATGGCTGTGAAGCAGCTCCTTAAACAAGTCAAAACGGTAGAGTTCACACTTATGTTACATGTATATAACAATATTTAGAAGCTTATTTTGTAACTTTGCTACTTATGAGATTATATTTGGTACAGTGTAACCTTACATCTCTTCAAACAAAAACAGGGATACTGATGGCAATACAATTTCCAGCTAAAATTATTACGACTGTGGTGTATAAAATGGGCACTGATTCACCTTTGAAGGAGATCCTTGGGCTCAAGCAAAAGGCCCAATTAAATTTGTTATTGAAACTTCGTAAATCTAGATCATGACGCACACTACACTAGGGGAGATAACTCTTCTTACATAGTCTTGATAAATATATATGTATATCTTTCATTTACAGAAGAGGAAAAAAAGAAGAGAGAGATTCCCGCCATTCGGCAACATCCGGTGAGTTTCGGATGTTATGATTGGAATATTTCGGCAACCTGTAACAACACGAAGAAGTTGACGATTAAATATTAATGAATGATTTTGTGATCAGTGTAATAACACCAGCTAAATTAGACAGGTAATTGGTGGTCTCACTGGTATGATTGAGACTGAGAGGGATGCAGACGATTGGTACACTGCCCACTGACTGGACTGGTGTAGACTAGTAGTGTCTAATGAACTTGAACACAGAACAGTAATCACTATTCGTCCACGACATAAAATCATAATTTTTGGCATTAGTCTAGCGATTCATTCACATGATTTGGTATGCTAATTGTGCAGTAATTTACCATATCAGTATTAAAGTTATCGCAGTGTGAAGTTCATAAAAATAAACTTTGACAGTAGGCCTACAACAAACTTCAGAGTTAATCTTCCGATGGCAAAATTCCTCTGCCATGTGTGCCTCAGAGCTTTCCCCAGCCTTAGCCTGCTATGTAAGCGCTTTGGGAAGTTTTGATCGCTATGTAAGCATTTTAAATTGATCGTCGCTAAGCCTTAAAAATTAATTTAAAACAATAACTTCATTGGATAAGTTTCGCAGTCGTTGATCTCTGGCATACAACTTGTGAAACTTACATAAGTGACACTAACTCCCCTTATTACTAAGATTGGTAAGTCAAAGTGCTTACACTAACAATAGACCGGATCACTGACACCCTAAAAGTACTAATTTTAAGTTCAAATACATGCATTTTTTATTTACTCGCTAACTGTTACATTTCACCTTTATTGTCAAATGCTTACTAAAACAGTGTAAATGAAATCTGCCATTACCTAACAAAGCAGACGCTTATATTTCGAGGAAACCAATGGCAATGCCAATGTAAAAAACGAGATACCAGGCGATCGCTTGTTTATTTGTGCAGAAAAAGCCCAGCTCATACTTCATAGCGGGTACCTAATATCAGCCCATGTTTGAAGTACTATTTTTTTGTTGTAAATTTGAACAAGTGGTGTAACGAATGTAGTGCACTATACAGTGTGATTTGTACATACTAGGTAATTGGATTAACTGTTCTAAGTTATTAAATAAAAATATTCTCAACATAGTAACTTTAAATTGGTACTGTGGTCTAGCAAGTATTGTGTTAAATAGGTAATCAGAAGTACAACATAAAAGAAATAAATAGTTAAAAAGATATAAAGTAATATTTTATGAGAAAAAAATTGCAAAATGCCTAACGAAGTACTCACCATTGTTTTGTGTTAGTGAAGCTTTGTGTGTAAGTGAGACTTGTTGCTTAGCCACG
Organism: Peltospira smaragdina; assembly: GCA_032361425.1. Classification (NCBI taxonomy): domain Eukaryota; kingdom Metazoa; phylum Mollusca; class Gastropoda; order Neomphalida; family Peltospiridae; genus Peltospira; species Peltospira smaragdina. The sequence continues at coordinate 3,662 of JAUTBW010035777.1, forward strand.
CCTCTAAATCTGGTCTTTTCCAGTCGTTAGTTGTGGTTACATCAATCGCATAGCTTGAGACAATAGGAAACAGCAGACTGTGTGGTCAGTCGGTTGGCACTGGATTTATTTATCTCCAGTTTGTTTTATTCAGAACTAGTATTAGTTTTGTAACTTATTTTACTTTTTGAAATAAAATATAGATCGTTGAAATATGTGTTGCATTATGTAAGGTATTTTAATCTAAACAGTGGTACATTCTGAGCAAATTATTTTCGGAAATATGTTTTATCGATCTTTAAAATGTTTAAAACCATAACAGTTCAATCTATTGACAGATGAAATCCATATGATGGTCAAATGTTTACATTATAACATCTTGGTCAGAAACCATTACATAGGTAAATTGGTTAACATGTTTACTTCTGGTAGCGCAAAAATCATTGAAATATTTAGCTGGTGACACGTACTGATCATTTATGTGCAAGTTGTTACTAATATAGTATATGAATTTTATTCATTGCTACTAATGAAATAATGATTTTGTTTCTGAAAGAACATTTTAATTTTTATCTGGGGGTATTCTTCGCTTTATCAGTAGTAAATACCTTTTGGTTCAGAAATATTTTGTTATTAAAGTTCATGTATGAGCAGATACGTAATAAACAAGCTGTACATAAAATAGTATGGTTCCTGATTTAAGACGGCTTTTAACTGATAGTGATATTGCTGCAAAGTAATTTGTCAATGACCTACTAGTTATTTTTGTACATGGCACATATAAAATGTGAAAATAACGCATGAATGAATTGGGTGGAAAACAATTTGTCGTTACAATAGGGTTCAAAACTTATCTGAAAATATGGTGGCACAGAATTAGTATCTTACAGAAATAAAGTGGCCAAAATCAGAATTTTGGGGCGAATTAGACCATTATCCATCAATATTAAAGTTGGCCAGATGTGAATTTGGTTGCATTTGAAGACTTGTCATCTCATTCTACATTTTTCATCTGCCATGTATAGAAATTAGAAGTAGGTTATGCACATCACTGATGGATTACTTTCCAGCAATATAAGGTAAATATAACTAAAATTTCTGAATAGAATAATTCAAGCATGATCAGAGTTAACATTTATTATTTCGACTAATTTCATTCCCAGCAAAACTTCTCGGAACGCAGCCAAATTTGGAATGGGAATTTGTCAGTGTGTCTCATTTAACTTTGCAGTGTGCAGAAAATTTTGCTCGTCAGTTGAAAAAAATTCAAGCACACACTGAAAATGCTTATATGGAAAAGGTGCTACAAATTTATGCTATATCGACTTAGGCCTACACAATCTGCAAGAACATTAATTTTGTTCATACGTCAGTTATGCAAATTTATTGTTTATGTAAGAGTTGCTGAATAAAGTTTCTACATCACAAGTACAAACAACATGACTTGTTTTTGATACATTATTATAATTAAATGTAACGGAAATTGCAAACACTAATCCAGCTAGAATACTTATATTGGGAAGCATAATAATTTTAATGTGATATATCCACTTTTCCCAAACCAGTTATGCAAATCAAAATAGGCTATGTGTGTTAGCAGGATCAGACAGTCCCATGAAGTTTCAAGTAGTCCATATTGTGTTAGAATTGTGAGTTAAAATAGCTATTTAAAGTAGGCTACCATTCTATGAAAATGCATGATGAATCCAATTATGTTCAAAATTCAAAATTATTTTATTTTGGTGGAGGACTGCAATGGCTACTGGGACTGGGAAACCTATTTACGTGTCCATATACTTTCAAGTTTCAGACACGCCTGTCACGAGATCAGCGTCCGGTTACCTGGTCACTCGCCTCGTGACGGGGGGGGGGGGGGGAGACAAACTATATCAGCATAACTTGTGCATGCATGATTTTTTCAAGGCTTACATTTTGGGATTTTTTTTCAGCCTTGAGTTTAATATATAAATCACTCAAACTGATCTATTGAATTTGAGTGTAAATGGAAATTACTCGCCAAATAATTTTTTAATAGGGTTCAATATTTTGATCGATAATGCACCTCTTGCTTTACATTAAACATAAATCAGTTTTTAAACTAGCTGTAGGAAAACTGACAAATAGTTACTTGGTACCTATTACCTGGGGTAAACAGTCTGAGGCAAAACGTCTTCTATTATTATTATTATTATATTTTTTATAAAATTTTATTTTTATTTTTTATTTTATTATTATTATTATTTTTTTTTTTTAAATTATATAATTAATTAATCCGTGAACAAATCATCGTTATATCAGTGACGCGTTTTCACTCAGCCGTACATTTAACAAGTGATGGACACATTGTCATTTGTGGAGGAAACAAAGATAAGAAAAAGATAGTGTACAGATTAATATTCAGCGAAGTAAAAATGACTTATTAAGTAAATATATGAGCCCTAAACGCTGTTTGAAAGCTAATGTCGAAATAAGACGAAGTATTATTTAAATAGAAAGACTAGTCTCACTACAAATGAAAATGCAAACTTATTTGCTTGGCATGTGACAGTAAACAAATAGGGTGTTAAATTTAGATGAGGTGTAAATTAGTACACATTTTCAGTGTTAGGAGTGGCAGGCTGCTGCCCTTACGTCTGGTACAATAATAAAAGAACCAATTAACAAATGATAGGTAGTTTGAGATCCGGTCCATTGTTACTGTTAGTGTAAGCACTTTCACTTTACCAATCTTAGTTTCATAAGTTGTATGCCAGAGATTAGCGACTGCGAAACTCATCCAATGTAATAATTGTTGTAAATTACTTTTTAAGGTGTAGCAGCGATTGATTTAAGGCACTTAGATACCAGTCAAAAACTCCCAAAGTGCTTAGATAGAAGGCTAAGGTGTAGCAGCCGGCTATGCAAAAGCGTCACGGGGAAAGCTCTGGCATGCTTTGTTTAGACCAAAATAATTTGCATTGTGTACCATACATGAATATGACATGATGGGTCCAGTCAAGTTTAATACGATGAGTTGTTGTCATTTTTAAAAACAAGCCTCTATTTCTATTTGAAATAGACCATCATTTTCAAGAAATTCACAAAATATTAATTTTGTAAATTCCTGGTAGTCTGACGCACTACGTTAGCAGTTTCAGGTAATCTTGTTAATTTTCAGGTGCAGTGTTCTAGCTAGGATTTTAGTAGGACAGGGTGCACATTTATTATTGGGGCACTTTCGTATACAAAAATATTTTGTAGTTTTTTTGATGGCATTTACAGTTCCTAATACAATAAACAATTTAATCAATGGACTACTTGTTATTAACTGGGTTATTATTATTATTATTATTATTATTATTATTATTATTATTAAAAGCAAACGAACAAACATGTAGAATAGACTATTTGAAGAGGAAAAAAAACGATATGGAACCAACTGATTATGCTTCCAATGAACAGATTCGAGCTAGTGGATTGTGGCACTTTGATTAAATAATAAATAAAAACAAGGAATGCATTTCTTTGGTGGCGTATCAACATTTGTGATGTCCCACTACTCTTCATGCATGGCTAAATTATACACTGTCCCCATCAATAGGCCTAATCCCTCGGTCTCAATTACTTGTCCTGCCACAGACTGAGCCCATGACGAGACGTTTCTGAAAGTTGATTGAATTGTGGACAGGAAAACTCTCTTGTCTGGCATCCCTTCCCGGTTACATGTTTATTGCAACAAAAAACACTGGCGTCCACTGTAATCCGAACATAGAAGTAAGGTAGACATAGAAATAAGAAATAAGCGTTCCATTATTAACAGTGGGACTTAGGGTATTTTAAAGATATTTTAAGATATTTTAAAAAGTGTTTCTTACTTTTAACTACCGGTATTATATTGATATTCCCTTGTTTACAAAATAAGAGTGAAACTTACACAAAAAAAGGTATACACGAAAAAAGTAGGTGAAAAAAAGGGCAGGGCGGCAGGCATTGGGGCAGGGTGGTAGACAAAAAGGGTAATGCACTGCACCCTTCTATTTACTGCTAGAGAGAACACTGAGGTGGTCTCGGACTATCGGACTACCATTAAGATCAGTGCCTGAATATTTAGTATGTTGTATTATTACAGTATACTATAACTATAATGATTTTATGTGTGTCTGTGTGTGGTGTGGGTGTATGTATATGTATATATATATATGTATGTGTGTGTGTGTGTATGTATGTATGTATGCATGCAAGTATGTATCTGTTAAAAAAATTTGTATAGATCTTTAACTATTATTTTTATTAATAGTTTCAGATTGAGAAGACAAGGCAACGGATAACACCATGAGAACAGTGTCGAAATCCCATCAAGAAGTTAGTTCTGAGGAAGAATAGTCTTTTGAAATGTCAAAAAGTAAGCATAAAAAACTAAAGACTGGAGATGTTAAAACGAAGACTAAAAAGTGCGAAGATCAGAAGAAGACTGTTTGCTGTAATATATGTAAGAAGATATTTAAACATACCTCTTACCTAAAGGTGCATATGCGCGTACATAGTGGAGAGAGACCATACCAGTGTAATGTTTGCAACAAAACATTCTCTCAGCTTTCCTCACTACAAGCACATAAGAAAATACACACTGGAGTGAAAAACTACAAATGTATGTTTTGTGAGAAATGGTTCTATGATCCTTCAGCATGTTCCCGGCATATGAGGACACACACTGGGGAACGTCCCTTTAAGTGTGAGATATGTGATAAAAACTTCAGCTCATCAAGTACACTGAAGTCTCATCTTCATGTTCACGCAGATAGCCAGCCATATATTTGTGAAACCTGTGGTCAGTCCTTCACACAGTCGACCGGTCTAAGATCACACATGAGGCGCCACACTGGAGACTTGCCATTTAAGTGTAAAACATGTGGTAAGCAATTTCCGTTTGAATCCTTGTTGAACAATCACTCACGGACTCATACTGGTGAAAAACCATACATGTGTGACACATGTGGCAAGTCATTTGCTGCGGGATATCAACTGAAGGTTCACATTCAACTGCATAGTGGAGATAAACCATTTAAATGCCATATATGTGATAAGGCTTATGCTGTAACAAATGACTTACGTCTGCATATTAGGACACACACTGGAGAGCGGCCATATGCGTGTAATCAGTGTGAAAAAGCATTTGCTGCATCAAATCAACTAACAAATCATAAGCGCACACATTCTGGAGAAAAACCATACCAGTGTGGTGAGTGCGGTCACAAGTTTGCTGATAGTAGAAACCTTCGTCGGCACACAAGGAATCACATTCGGAAGAGGCTCAATGCTATGACTGTGAAGCTAGGACAGGGCAAACTTCTTCAGTACTGGGAGTGGCAGAAACAGCAACGGCATAAGACAGGATCAAACAAGGTTGATGCTGCTGCTAGGTGGGAAGCTGGCAAAACCATAATGTCACTGGCAAGTGAGGACAAAGTGAAGAGTAACACCAAAGGCACCCAAGAAAAAACAGTATCACTAGGTGTGCAACTTTGTCCCGAACATGTACCTGTTCCCAGTAGCTTGAATAAAAGCTGTATGCTTCATGATGCAAATCTTCATTCATCTATTTCAAACCAACATAAACAGACAGGCTCTGCTGAAACTATGACCTATATAGATGTCTACAAGGAAACAATATCAAAAAATTGTTCTTATGATTTGAATAGAGATTTGTCTAAAACCAGCTTGCACCACTGTGCTCAGAATCTTCAAGACAATACTAATAATTTTGATGAGTCACAGCACCAAAAAAATCTATAAATTAATTCCTGGAGTTCAAATTGACTGTCCTACTCATTTAGATTGTGCTGCTGAGAATGACAGCCAGTTTGCCGCATCTCACCATGAACAGAACAGAGAAGAATCCCAGGCCCAGGTAGAAATAGATAATGGACAATCTAATAACGTGTTAGAGCTGCAAGAAGTACATAATGGGCTTAACCATCAGCAATACACTCGCCTAGACAGTGATCATCTACAAGGACTGCCAAGCATTATTCCACATCTAGTGGACATAAACATCATCTTGCCTGCATATGACACAGTTGTTGAACGGGGAGATAGTAACATATCAATGATACCTGGGTGTCAAGGTGTTGGTCACTCAGTCAGTGATGAGCTAGACCAATTGACACAAATTTCTGAAAATCATGAGAAAGAAACTCAGAATGTATCTATACATGTTGCACTTAATCAGTCAGTTGAGAGCAGTTTTCAGCTTCAGAACTATCAGTTAACTCCAAGTGTTACAGAACATCATCGGGGTATTCAGATGGATTCAACACAGAACAATGAACTTCAAACCCATGAGACACATAAAGGAAATAGAAAAGGGAAAAACTACCGTATAACAAAAATTACTGGTAATACAGAAAAAATAAGTCCAGATAACCAAATAAATTACCTAATGAATGGTTTATCTAAGCCTCTCCTACTTCAGGAAGTCTCTAAACTTGAAAAGTGTCAGTCCTTGGAAACAAATCAGAACTTGAACACCATTATATGTTGATTAATGAAGATTTACATTTTGATCAGCCCATTCATGAATCTTCAGGTATTGGTAACAACAAATCAGTTCAAGAAGATAATCAGGAGTGTCAGCATTTAGATTGTGGTGAATCAAGCAAGTCAGACGTGGGTAGCGCCAACAGCATGGACAACTCGACACAACGTGGTCCTGATATGAAGAATCAGATAATGCCAACAAACATCATATGTGAGAATTCACACAATACACATAATGATAAAATAACTTTGACAAAAATAAAGACAAATTGTGATAATATGTTAGAGGATGGTTCCCAGAAGACTCAGTTGCTTACTAAATACACCAATAATGACACAGATGTATTTCGTAATCCAGCAAATGTTAATATGTGTACTGACTCTACAGACAAATTCAGTGGTAGGAAGGTGCCGGGAAGTAGAAAAGATAAGAAGTTCACCTGTGATATTTGTAGTAAAAGTTTTCGTCGGAAGTATCAACTAATGCTTCATCTAAGAACTCATAGTGGAGAGAAACCATATCGGTGTGAGGTCTGTGACAAATATTTCTCAAAGTCCTCTTCTCTGAAATTTCACAAACTGTTACACAATGAAATCAGATCTTTTCCATGTCAGATTTGTTTCAAGCAATTCTGCGATTCAACAAGCTTGTCATGGCACATGAAATTACACACGAGAAACCGGCCATACAAGTGTGATGGATGTGACAAAGCATTTCTCACTCCAAGCGAGCTGAAGCTTCACCGGCGAGTGCACACTGGAGAACGGCCATATTGTTGTCACCTGTGTGGCAAGACTTTCGCACGGTCGAATAGCTTGAAGACTCACATGAAGCAGCATGAGGGTGATTTGCCTTTCCGGTGTAAAGTGTGTGACAAGTGCTTTGTATATGAATCCCATCTGAAATACCATGTACTGGTACATACACAAGACAAACGGTTCGTGTGTGAGGTATGTGGAACAGGATTTTTACAGGCACGGTATTTGGTCACACACATGAGAACACACACTGGGGAACGACCGTACAAGTGTTCATTGTGTGACAGGGCATTTGCCTCTTCATCTGAACTAACGTTGCATAAAATGAGAATTCATGATAAAGAACGCCCCCACCT
>JAUTBW010035888.1:0-11270 GCA_032361425.1 Peltospira smaragdina
GTGGAATCTTGCCCCTTTTTCTTTGCCATTTCAAGGTTTGTTTTTTGTTATTCCAGTATGAAAGTGGGTTAAATAAATCTCATAAAACTTCCACAATGAAGAATGTATGGTGTATAGTTCCAAATGACATGTTTAATGAGAACACTCATATCAGTGCTGGTTATTAGAATCTGTTTAAATTATTGTTATTAATATTTTGAAATGTGTATTTGTTGGTGCAGTAAATAATCCATTATTGAGTATTCCCGAGTTTGAAGAAGAAGAAAAGAAGATTTCAAGCTGTATTTATATTTTTATTCAATTTATTTTCATGTTACAAGAAATAAAGTTTTGAAGTTAATGGTGTTTAGTTTTTCTTTATAACCTTTTTCCTTTTCTCCCATGATTGATTGTTGTGAGTGAATGTTGCATTTGTATTTATAGAACAAAATAACATGTACTTAATGCAGTTTCTTACACATTTTTACACATAACAAGCTGCAGCAAACCTTTCTATATTGGACACGTCAGAATAAGGTGATATCTGGTTTTTAGGGGCTCAGTTTACCAAGTGTTCAGTTATTCATTTATTTATAATTTGATTTTGCACTGCATTTTTTCCCCCATGTTCATTTTTGTAGAAGTGATAAATAAGTTACATATTTTGCTGTATAATCTCTTCACTGTATGTGTTGGCCTTCCAAAATCAGTATAGAAATTGATCTGGGTTTGTGACCATCAGAATAAAAAGGTACATGTTAAATATTTTATCAAATGTGATAAACAAAAATGGACAGTTGAAACAGGAAATGAAAAATCTTATTTAGTGATCAGTAAAGTGAATGTAGAGATTTCAAAAATTTAAACACTAAATACCATAAATGCATTTGATTTGTTTAATGTTGGTTAATGGATAAGACGTAATGTACTGTTAAATTATCTGAATTGTAATAGCTGAATTACCTTTATGACTTCTGCTGTGCATAAAATGTAATGAAAAATAGTGTGTTGTCAGTGTTGAACTGATGCCCATCATTTGGCTATTTTACTTTTTTTATCATGTATCTGACCAGAAACAACGGTGATAAAATATACTGAAGTACAAGAAAGTCTAGGGAATTATAGTTTAATTAAATTACACATGTAAAGAGATACTTTGCAAAACAGAAAATGCACTCCAGTCACTAACTAATCTTAACATATGAGTATACTTGTAAGCTGAGTGCACCAGAGTTTGACGGTACAAGTTAACTCGTAATGGTCAAAGCTAAAAGCTGCTGGAAATATAGATGGGTATTTGTTACACATCTTGACAAATACGAGCAAAATTGTTATATCTGAGGTCCAGAAAATCAATTTATGAGATGGTAAATGTGCTATTTTCTTTGACAGCTAATATGTTAAATTTTCATTAGCAGATTTATAGTTTTAAGTTGTAAAAATGGAATTCAGTAATGTTTATTATTTGGTGTCAATGCTCTTTGGAAAAGCAAGGTTGGCTGTTATATAATCTGACATGCTGTGTCCACAATGTTTTCTAGCTGGCTTGAACCTATCATTTTAGGTTTGTTTGGCATTGGTGGCTAATTTTAGTTTCACGTACAGAAATGGTATAATATAATTGGTGTGGTTTGTGTTTTTTGTCTGGAATGGTGCAAATTAAAGATCCCTTGATTTTGGACAAAGTTTCCATTTCTCACTGTCATAATGGTCCTTAACCAGATATGATGCCATGTATCCGTAGATAAAAGGTTTCGAGTGCATCATTAAATTAAATATTACTTTTGCATCTGTAACGATTTATACAATTACGACATCTGTGACTAACTGGTGTATCCATGTATGTAGAGGAATAGGTTAATCTAAGAATATGCTTTATTTCTGTCTTACTACTGGCAGTCTTTCTCGTTCACCGAGTGCTGAAATTATCATAAACTGCAGATTGAATGCTTTTTAAATGATATATTTTGTTACTCAAAATAGTTCTCTGTGGTATTTCTGTGTAATTAATCAAGTTTATTAGGGCAACACTTAGTCAAAAATTTTTTTAAAAAGCTATGTAAAGATTTTTAAAAAATGTATTTAACATTTAGAAAAGATGATCCAGTCATGTTGTGTCTAACTGGAATGCTCCACACCAGACTCAGTATGCTACTAATGCTATCTAGGTCACATACAGACACTGTTAGTACATGTTCTTTCATAGGGGGACCAGCCTCGCTTAAACAAAATGGCAAAATTTGTATTTAGCGTTTGACAATATCCCTTGATAGCGAAGGGTAATGAGTGTAATTCAGGTACTGTACTGTTTGTATGTTCTATTAGTAACCAGTGTTAAAATATGGTAAATGAATAATGCAACTTTAAATATAATTATGGTACCGAATAGCGTAGTGTGGGAATCGCTGCTGAATTGAAATAAATATATGAACATTTTGTGATTTTACATCTATTTGGTAATTAATTTCTTCTGAAGCCAGCCATATCATGTATTGTAACTTTAAATATATTAGGAGTACAGATATAACATTAAAACATTTCATGGGTGCCTTGAAAACCTAGTGGTAAATCTGACAATGTTGATCTGAGATCAGTCCCTTTCAGGTAGCCACTAGGACTTCCCTAATTAAAATGTTTCTGACACTGATACAACCTTTAATAAAAATGTGCTGAGTGCATTAAATAAAAGTATCTTTTTTTCATTTGATACAGTCCTTTTAACTGTTGCATGAAATTCTGTTCTTTCTGGTAATTAACCTTCCATTAGCTACATACATAATTTTAAAACTACTTAAAACAAATGTTTTATGTATATTAAGGATCCCTTAGTTCTGAAGCTTTCCATATTTATGTTAAATATGTGTGTGTGTACACACACACACACACACACACACACACACACACACATATATATGTATGTGTATATGTGTGTGTGTGTGTGTGTATATATATATATATATGTGTGTGTGTGTGTGTGTGTATGTATGTATGTATACACACACACACACACACACATATACATGCACATACACACATAACACATGCATGTAGTTATTATTTTATTTTTCATTATTTTATTATTTTATTTTATTATTATTACTTTATTTATTTTTTCTATACTAACATATTCTGTGACAGCCAGTTCCTCAGTTCCCATTGGCAATATATATTGAAAACAGTTCACACAACTCCCCCTGCCTTGAACAAAGCCACTGGCCCTGCCAGAGACTGTGCCCATAAACAGTTGTGTCCGAAGTATGTGGATAGGTAGATGTGTTTTCCTTTCCTTCCGTTCATGCATCATGAACACGAATACTAATAAAACTAACCTTATTCTCTCTCTGTCTGTATATCTCTCTCTGTCTCACACACACACACACGCGCGCGCGCGCGCACGCACACACACACACATACGCGCACACACTCGAAATCATACAAGTACTTACTGATGATTCAAAATGAGATTACCAAGACGTGGATGAACTGAAGACGATTGGATATCTTCATATTTCTTTTATGCTGATACATGACCACATTTAATAATAATAATTTGTTTTGTGGTGCATTTAGATTTAATTCAGTTAGACACCCCACCCTACCCTCTTAAACTGTCCACATTATGGTAAAATCGTTTCATCATAATGGGGTGATGCATAACCCATTAGTGTTCAAATACTACAATGCACTGTGAAATTGATCCTTAGTGATGACATTGTAAGGTGGTGTTTTTTTATCCCAGTGGTCAAAGTGATCTGAGATCTGAAATTGATCCCTGTCAGTGAGCCACTAGGAACTAAATATTCAGATGATGACGGATTCATAACCCATCATCACCTTAGAGTTGGATATAGCTTGGTGGTGTAGATTATTTTCTTATTAGTTATGCTCCATAACTAATGTAACAAAGGTTGACAACTGGTACAACAGGCCATGGTATGTGTTACCTTGTCTATAGCACAGTGAATATAAAAGATTCTTTGCTGGTAATTAGGGTAACTTATATGCTGACACGCGTTTGTCATCTGAATGAACCTTCACCATATATCCACACGGTTTTTTAAATCATTAAAATATTTCCAACGTCATTAAAATTGTTAATAAAATGTGTTGAGTGCATCATTAAGCAAAAACTACACTGTCATTGAACTTCGGGTGTTCAATTATACAAGAATGCAAACATTTATCTTGAGTAAACCAGGTAAAAGCAGTCAAGGTGTGGTATGTTAAAGAGTCAAAATAAGTTGGGTTTATATTTTATCTCTACAATTTAATTGCTGAGTCTGTTACTAATCCCTGTTGGCAAATCATTAGGGTTTTTTCCCCAGATGTATTTCAGACACCACTGTAGTCATATGAATTACGTTGAGCATCATTAATAAAAAGACTGATGTAAGTAGGTAGCACCACAGCAGATGACAATTGGCTTGTGCCAAGTATGAAACTTTCCCCGAATTGTTATTAGCAATAAACACTGCTAAAAGCTGGAGAGGATGGGGTGGGGTATTTCAGACACCATTGTGGACTTGTAAATTATGTTGAGCATCGTTAATAAAAAGAAACTGATACAACTAGATTGCATTATAGTAAATATCAATTGGCGTGTGCCAAGTAGGAAACTTGCCCAGAATTGCCACTAGCAAAAAAATAAATGTGTAAATGTATCAAACTTATCAAGAAATGAGTGCAGTTTATTCATGACACTGTTAGGTACAGTTTTACTTTAAAGGATATAATGTTGCACATGGAATATAAGATAATGTAATGGGTTAATCTTGAGCAATTAAAAATAATTATTGTATATATGAGTAGGTTAATGATTTGTATATACAGTTTTTCAGGCAATGTTTAGATAATGTTATTTGTAGAGAAGTAGGACAAAATCATTTAGACCAGTTAATCAAATTGTGTTAGTGCCCAAATGGCTATACACAGTACTCTGCACTCAATATGAAATATCAAACTCGATGGCAAACAGCATTTCAAAACAGTGTCATGAAAAACTGACATCTTTCAAGATCTGTTTTTGTTGATTTATGTCTTATTGGCATTTAAATTGACACCCACTAAGCATATGTCTGCTTCATTAGGTAATAGCAGATCTTAAACTGTATAGTAAGCAATTGATATGGATGTCTAATGCGACTGTGCAAGTGAGTTAAAAGTGCAGTTATGCTTGGATTTGAACTTGATATTTGATATTTATAACAGACATTCCAAAGACAGCAATTTTACCTTGCCAACATCATCCATGGGATTTAAGTTGATAGTCAAAGTTATTAGTCCAGTGGTATAATCATCCTGGATGTGCTAGCAGTGAAGGATATCTTCACCTTATAAATTGCACTCTGTCGAACATATTACCCAATTCTAGAAGTAAAAAGTTAATACTTCCTGGATGTAAGCACATTGTATATGTGCATTTTGAAATAAATTTATAAACACTGTTTTCTACTTTAGCTATTAGCAAATATATGTATGCTGAAAATGGGTATTAGCCATAAGAGACTCATCTCCATCAGTAAGTCACTATTGTAAAGTATTTTTCATGCCAATAATACTTAAGTTATAAGTATAAGTTATTGTATAAGTTATATTGACAATACATTTATAAAAATAAAAAAATAACTACAAGCATGCAAAAAGTTAATCATTTAACAAACCTGAAATCTGTTTATCCATTTTATTATATAATTATACAGACATAAACACTCAAGAGAACTTTCATTCAAGAGTTTCACTCGTGTACCGTGTTCGTGTGTGCTTGTGTGAGAGAAAGTTCCCCCTTTTACATGTTTTCAGTGTGTTCCATAGACCTTTCTTTACAGAAAACAGACTGGGAAGTATCATCAGATAAATCAACAAAAGTCCTTTGTGGTTTCCAGAAAGACAATGGGAAACGTGATGAACTCGTATTAGTTACAAAAATGCAGTTCAGTATGTGATAAAATAAACATGATGGAATATCTAAGCAAATGTTATATAACTAACTTAGAACAAATTAAATTTGAACAATACTATTTACAGTCAAGTAGGACTAGACTAAATAACAATTTAAACCAACTAAGTCCTAGTTTAATTGTTATATATTCGAAGAAAATATCTCAACACAATACTATGGTATTTTGCTTACCATGCATATATGTGTAGCCATGTCAATAATAAATGACATATCGGTCACATTAAGTGGTTTATTAATTAATTTCAGAAAAAACAACAACTACTTAGCATCATTTGTGACATGGTGTATCAGGTGGTCTTTGGGTCTGATTTTAGTTGTTTCACTGGAATATTTGTACTGTAAAATAGTAAGAACAGTTCTCTTTTTGAAACATTCGTCTTTAAATGTTGGTTCTAATAGTGGGATGGACTTAAACCAGGTTAATTATTGGGTGGAAGTTTCTGTTTATAAAATTTTATACCTGAAAATTCAAGGCCTACTATTTACAAGGTGCACTATTCTAATCTTGTATTTGTTAATGATGTTGCAGATTCAGCAGGAAAAAGAGATGATGACTCTAGAAGATCTAAAGAAGGTGATTTATCTAAATTTAAAACTACCAATTCCAAGCACAAAAGAGAGATTATGCAGCTGATAATGATTATGTCCTTATTTATGTTAAAAAAAAGAAATCTGAATTCACGCACATACATACCCACACACACAAAACCTCAAATAAAAAAACTTTTAGTTTTTTGCATTGTATTCGGATAGAAATAAAAGATAGAAATGCTATACCGTAGAGAAAATAGTATTTATTGTGCTAAAATGCCTTAAAATTATACTGGTACTTCCAGTTATTTAATCAAATAAAAATCAATCTCCTGTTGAATTATACAGATATACGGAAAACAAGGAATGCAAATTGAATTATGAAGAGGCATTTTAAAGTTATTTGCAATGTTTTCTTACTGTTCATCATGAAGTTTGTTTTAATTTAGACTGCGGATCTAGCCAGTGCCAAAGCCTCCGAAATGGACAAGATAAAAGCAATGATTGACCAATCGACCAAAGATTTTGATCCTTCAAAGTGAGTATAGTTGTCAAAGGAAATAAGTATTTACAATCCAGGCTTTAGATACCGGTACATAAGAAAAAATCATTGACATTCTCTTTGTAGATTTGTTGTATAGGTGCCCAACTGATTCCAGTCAATCAACCATTGTCTTGTGTGTTTTTTTCAAAGACCTCTAACACCAATATATTCCACTGAATATGTTAATAAGATATCAGCCAGATTTGTGATACATATTCAATGGTTTATCCAAGAGCAATTTGTTTTTGTAAGAGGAAAGATACATTTTATACACCATCACATAGACACGATTGTGCATGTTAGATTTATCATTAGTTGTGAAGCACTGATAAGTTAAGCACACTGGCATGGATGGAGGATAATTGTTTTAATTGTTTAAATTGTATATTTGCCAACTGAAATGTCAGATTTTAGTAGCTACCATTATATTTAACTATTGCTAAAGGGTGTGTGGCTCGATAGTCTTGTGGTGAAAGCATCTGTTTGACATGTGGATGATCTGTGATCGATCAGTGTTATTGAACCACTAAAGATTTTTCTATTAAAAAATATTTTCTAACCATATAATCGTTAATAAAAATGTTTTCAAGTGCATCGTTGAATACAAAATATTACATTGTTCAAGGATAACATAATGTTTATATTATAGTTTTTATGTTGAGCAAATACCAGTGTCAGTGTTTATTACGTACACAGCTACAAGACAAAGAGCTTGCCCACTGGACCTCCACCAGCTACTTACAGGTGTTACAGGTGTAACCAAGCTGGTCACTACATTCACAACTGTCCTAGTCCAAAGGTAGGTTTATTATCTTCTTAGTTTAGTTTGTTATTAGTAATAGTTAGGGTTATTAATTTCTCTTCGGCATTTATTATCCTTGGATATTGTGCTTTAAAATTTGATAGGTAATTTGTTATCTATGAATCTGAGGGACCAATCAAGTTTCAGATATGAATGTTTGTGGGCACATGCTGGGTATGACCAGTGATAGAGTCCAAGATGCGTGGGATACATGAAAATAAACTATGAATGACACTAGTCTGTCAGAGGTAGTGTTCGCTTAGGTGCAATAGGATATCCGATTGATCCCATCTTATTACAGCCAGCGTTCCACAAATGGTGTAGCAAAGGCCATAGTATGTGCAGTACTGTGTATTGGATGGTACATATAAAAGATCCTTGGTTGTTAATCGGAAAGAGTGGCCTGTGTAGTGGCAGCAGGTTTCCTGTCTCACTATCTTAATGGTCCTTGACCACGTCTGATGCCATATAACTGTAAACAAATGTATTTACTCTGTTAAATAAAACAATTCTTGCTCTTTCTGTGGGTAGTCTTTAAAATGTGTTTATCGACTGTAATATAGTACTAAAAATAATGTTTCCAGCAAACCATTATTCTATAGATGCATGATTATGCATACATTATTAGTGATAATTAATCAAATAAAATAATGGGAACATTGTATTTGCCAGCTGAAGGTGAAGACGACCGATGAAGATGGAACGGTTCACGAACTGGAGCCCAAGTTCAAGCGCAGCACAGGAATCCCCAACAGTTTCCTCACCTATGTGAACAACCCCCTCCTGCCTGGGGCACTCCTCACCCAATCAGGGCAGTTTGCAGTGCCCACTCTAGATGTGTGAGTGTGTAGACCTTGTTTTAGAAAAGGTGTAGGTAATCAGTAGGAATAATATGTTGGTGTGAAAGTCAGGGCAGTTTGCTTTACTCATGAGTGTGTAGAGCTCAGTTTGTAATGTGTTTACAACAGATGTAGGTAAACGGTAGCATGATACAGTATGGAATAATTGTTCAGTTAGTATGTGAATCAGGGCAGTTAGCAGTGCCCACGCTAGATGTATGAGTGTGTAGACCTATTTTATAATCTAAAGGTGAAGATAATCAGTAGAATGAAACATTGTGGGGAATAATAGTTTTATGCTTTATGTTAAGAACAATTGTCAACATTATTTTAAATAGCAAGTAAGTAAATCATATGCTTTACCATGTTTCACTCTCAGAATGTTTTTTTTAATGAGACCAAACCCAAGAAATTTGATAGTGTGTGTTTCTAAATGAGTATATTTTGCCTTTCAGTGAAGCATACATTCGTGGTAAGAAGGAGAAACCACCGTTTTTACCTGACTCGGAGCCGGAAAAAGCTGTGAGCCAGAAGCAGTTGATTCCCAAAGAACTGACGTGTCCAATCTGTGAGGACCTGCTTCGTGATGCAGTCATTACTCCTTGCTGCGGAAACAGTTTCTGCGATGAATGTAAGAGTTTTTTTTGTCTAAAGCTTACACACTTGTAAAAATATAGGGCCAAATGTACAAAGTCTGTCTTTATATAACACATGCATTTACATTTTTTTAAATAAGATAATACAAATTGAATGGTTTGTAAATCAACTAATATAAAAACAAAATTTGTCAGTTTCTAAATTCATGACAAATTAAAAATCAGTTCAGTAACAGCTTGAATTATTATTTTTATATTTTAAAAATATTCCTCCCCTAAAACCCCACCCCCAAAATCTTTCATAAATTCCACCACTAAAACTTAGCTTTGAAAGAATTAGAATGTTGGTAAACAAACTTGGGGCAAATACTTCTCTTATTTCACCCTTACATCTTTAAATATGACAGCACATTTTAATTCAATTATCATTTGTGTCCAGGCATCCGTAATGCTCTGGTTGAGTCGGACGACCACGAATGTCCACAGTGTCACGAGACAGATGTGTCACCCAATCAGCTGACGCAGAACAAGTTTCACCGCAAGGCCGTCACAAACTTCCTCAATGAGACCAGCATGCTCAATGAACAGAAAGACGAATCACCACCACCACCACCTCCTCCCTACCCCCCTCCCCATGAGACAGCAAAACAGGCCAGGGTCTCAAGTACACCCCACAGTTCTCCCACTGTGACAGTTACCAGTTCAGAAGCCGTATCGTCGCGGCATGGATCATCAGACAATCATTCGTCATACAGCTCACAGTCTCATCACCATCACTCATCCCCGAAGTCCAACAGTGAGCGGTCACATCACCATAGTGACCGGCCGCCTTATCACCACAGTGAAAGATCGTTCTCCAGCAGGCACGGCCATTCCAGACAGCCAATGTTGACCGTGGTTCCGATAGTTGGTTCAGACAGGTGAGTTGTCACATTATTTGTTGGTAATATTCAGGGTTTAAGCTGGAAAAAAATCGTGAGCAATTTAGATAATTTTATCTTCTTCTTTTTTAACCAAATGCCATTTCAGTTAGCCAGATAAATGGAATAAAATTAGTGATTAAATAATTAAAAAATGTCAGGGAATGCAGCTTTGAACAAGTTTTATTACATACTGATGGGTTTTATTACACAGCAATCACCCAGTGAACAACTCGCTGTTTTGTGATTTAATTGAGGTTCGTGATTACAGGAAGAAATATAACAATATTCCTAATACCACTAAATAAAAATGTGTTGACTGTATCATTAAAAATGTCATAAAACATGTTAATTTATATTTCAGTAAGTCACCATCAGCAGATGACACGTCTGTCAACGACGAAGTTGTATACAGCAGCAGTGCCAATGTGGTAAGTACATTTAGATTTTCCATTTACTATTCTAGCACTATCAGTTGTAGAATTTCATTAAAGAAGTAGGGACATCTTCTGTTCATATAGAATCCAGAAAAAAGGGGGTGGGTATGGAATAACAACAACAGTAATTATTAATCATAAAAATATGATCGAAATAACCTTCTGACTACTGAATTATTTTTAGCAAAAAACGATGTTAGTAGGTGCACAAATATGTTTTCTTCGCTTATTTACTGAATACAAAATTAGGTAAAAACATAAAATAATGTTCATATGTGAATTGGTACGAATCATTTTTATTTTAAACTTGAAATCAGGAAGGAAAAGAAGAAATTTTTTATTTAACCACGCACTCATCACATTGGTGTATGGTTATATGGTGTCAGACATATGGTTAAGCCCAATATATATAGTTAGAGAAGAAACTCGCTGCTGCCACTACATGGGCTGCTCTTTCCGATTAGCAGCAAGGGGTCTCTTATATGCATTATCCCACAGACAGGATAGCGCATACCACGGCCTTTGATATACCAGTCATGGGGCACTGGCTGAGACGAGACATAGCCCAACGGGTCCACCATGTGGAATCGATCCAACAACCCACCGCACCATGAGCGAACATGCTTACCACAGAGCTATGTCCCGCTCCAACTTGAAATCAGA
>JAUTBW010035999.1:0-11269 GCA_032361425.1 Peltospira smaragdina
GTTCTAAACAAATGGTTCAATACGGGGTCTTCCATGTGCCATGGAAGTACAAGCTACATTACCTAATACACATAGTTATGTTAAGAGTTAGGTTAGCTTCCCACATACTCCCCTGCTTAGTATTGTGGTCTCCACAATATAAAACCATATTTGAATATCAACCAGTGAATCATTTTACAAGCCTAACATAATTATGTGCAGATCATTCTATCAACTGATTTTCCTCCATTGTAACAATTAATTGATTCTTAACTCCAACTATTATTGATTTAAATGAGTTATGCTATTCTAAGTTACTACACAACAATGAAAACAAGACGTATTGGACACTACCAACTTGGAGAACATAGGTAGTATCCTGTTACTATGTCCAAATTATTTACCAATAAAATGATTAAACCTATATAATATTTACATTATTACGATTATTTAACAAAATGTTTACATATTAAATTATAAGTGAAGTATAACAGTGGTTTGCACGACTCACACAGGATTTCTTAGTACAGAATAGCATCCATATCATGGCCTGCAATGAGTCCTGATTTAAATTCAATCGAGCATCTCTGGGACGAAACTGAACGCTGGAACGCAGGATACATCACCGTCATGTGCTGCCAGCAACGTTGCAGGAACTTCACGATGCCATCATTTATGAGTTTGACAACATCCCTAGAGCCTTCATACGCAACCTGTTTTTATCCATGAGACGACGATGTGCCGCAGTGATCAACAACAATGGTGGCCACACCCATTACTAACTTTTCAGACCCATTTAATAGCGATGTTTCAGTATTCCTGGCCTGAAAATGATGTTTGTTAATTGAAACAATAAAGTTCATCCATAGACCCCTTCGTATTCACATTGTGGGTTTTTTCTGTAATAAATTATTAGTTGAGAAATGTCCTTTTAAAAGTGTGCATACTTGATGATAATACCTCATCTCGCATTTCTTTTGTCGCTTAGTATATATAAGACATTAGAAACCTTTAACTAAATGTTAGCACTGATACAAAGTTATTAATGTTAATTAATTGTTATTCATGGTACTTACCACATATGTTCTGTCAAAACCATATTCTTGACCAATCACCACCAGGCTTGTAACACTGCTGAGGTGTTCAGAAAACACATATCTGCAGATGAACCCTGCTACACGATTGGTTACAGAGTCACTATCCTGTGAACCAATTGCAACTTGTTATAAACAGAGTAACACTGAAACACAGCAGACATTGAGACACAACAGACACTAAAGAGATGCAAGAGAAACTCTGAGACACAGGAGACAATATGTTAAAAGAGGCATATGATTGTGAGAAATGAAGGGGCTTGCAACAACATATGCCTATATAATATACATGTACATACATAAAATAAAGGGATCCAACTACCACATGTTGCCGTGTATAAGCAGACTTTTCAAGTCTCTGAATGCCAGCCTAGGTAGGGGGTCGGTCTATACATGGAGTTGATAAAATACTTTCTGTAACATATCACTAGCAGAAATAGGACACTGTCAAGAATAGGTTATTGAAGCATAGAAACATGTTGTGTAATTTTCCAAGCAACTACAGTAGCATCTACAATTACTTACCAGTGTACTTTGTTTATCTGTCAGATACTTAACAGGTATCAATGCAAACATTTATTTCTTTAAACTTAAGAAAAGAATTCACATGCAGGAAATGTATAGCATGGTCAGACCTTGATTATATAGAGAATAACTAGTTAATGACATTTGATATCAGTGTTATCTTGTGAAGGTAAAAATGGGTAACTTTGCAAGGCTTGCCAAGAGAAATTTCCCATTTGTCCTTAACAGGATAAAGCTGATATCAAGCGTTATTAACTGGTTATTATCTTTATCCTGCAACCAAACACATTTTGGAGTGGATAAGTATTTAATCACTAATCGTTTTAACAAATTTGTACGAAAAGTTTTCATTAAAAAATTTCCCCGTGACATCAGAGCAGTTCACTTTGTATGTAGCCTTCGTGATGTCAAAAGTCATAATCTGCTAGTATATGTTTATGACTTTAATCAGTCATTATAACATGCCAATAGAAACACTGGTTGCAGGATAATTTTTTTTTTTTTTTAAATCTTCACAGCAGAAGATTTAACTGACCATGACTAATGATATTTTCTTTCTGTTTTTGTTTATCCTTGAGTTCACTTTGATTTTGTTAGTGTTTTTTTTGCATCTTTATGTGTACTTTGACTAATTTAAATACCCATAAAATACTAATATAGTCCAGTGAACAATCAGTTCTCTGTCACTAACGATGACAAAGTTGGATGGGCTTAAACATGGTATCAGCCTTTTTCTATAAACTAGAGGCAAACTAAGAGTCGGCTTATACATGACAATAAACTACATGGTAAATCACACCCCACTGCTACTTTTCAGGAGTCAGTTTCAGTGATTTCATACAGGTTTTTTGACAGCGTAGTCTTCACCTAGCTGTGATAAACTGCCTAAAAACATGTTTCGAAGAACATTGTGTGACTCTAGAATGGTCAGAGGTGATCAGTAGTATTCTTGTTTTGAAGGAAGGTCATTCCTCTATTTGATTAGGTTACATTTATGTGAATTTTAACTAATGCCCAGAAAGCAGCAATGAGGTGTATTTAGTTGGACCCTTTACTTTATATATGTATATTATATAGGTGTATGTTGTTACAAGACCCTGTGATGAGAGAGACACTGATAGACAGAGACAATTGACATTTAGAGACAGAGACAAGACATGACACTGTGACAGAGACAAAACGTGACACTGAGAAGCTAAGACAAGACATGTGACACCGTTAGACAGAAATAAGACATGACACTGTTGGATAAAACAAGACATGTGACTGAGACAGACAAGACATGTGACAGTTAGAGACAAGATGTGACATTGAGAGACAGAAGCAAGACATGTGACAATGAGAGACAGAGGCAAGACATGTGACACTGATAGACAAAGAAAAAAAAAGTGACAGTTAGAGACAAGACATATTACTGAGACAGACATGTGACTGAGAGACAGAAGACGTGACTGAGACTGACAAGATATGTGACTGAGAGACAGATACAAGACACATGACTACAAGGAAGAGACAAGATGTGACACTGAGAAACAGAGACATGTGACACAGTTAGACAGAAGCAATACATGTGACACTGAGACACAGCATGTGTGATATTGATACACAGAGACAAGACATGTTAGACCAGAAGCTAACTGAAATTTAATTGTTGCAAGAGTTTCCAAAAGGTTCTAGTTACTTGATGTGTAGAGGGTTCCTAACTGACCTCAGAATAAACTACATGTAAAACAAATGTAGGATGAAATGGGTGGTGGTGCTCAAAATCAATCATTTAATTGTTGTGAAAGTTCCAAGCATAATTGCACCGCTGGGTATGAAAATCCATAACTTAAGACAAAATTAATTGTGGGAAAGGTCACTTAAGATGCATACTGTGAAAGTTCCATCCATGGAACCAACTGTAAATTTTTTGAATTTGTTGTCCTTATTCAAAAATACGAATTTAAGACAAAATCAAATGTGGGCAAGGTCACTTAAGACAAGGTCAAATGTTAATTAGTGCTAATTAGCCATTTAATTGTTTTGAAGTTCTAAGCACAATTTCTTTGTGTCCTCTACAACACAGCAGTGGAATTATGCTTGGAACTTTCACAACAATTAAATGTCATTTGGGGGTGATTTTGAGCACTACCACCCCATATCATTCCAGATTTGTTTTACTTAAGACTCATATTTCTGAGGTCATTTAGGTCCCCTCTACACATCAAGTAACTCAAACCTTTTGAAACTCTTGCAACAATTAAATCTGTTAGCTCCCGGTCTAGGTGTTCTAGAATTCAAAAATATTTTAATTTCACTGGCCATAAATAACATTTTATTTTTATTTTATTTTTATATTTTATTTTTTAAAATTATTATTATCAACAACCCATATTTGACTGGAAATAGGCTCATGCCTGTAAATATGCCCAACTCTATATTCTGCAAATCTAAAAAATTAGTTCCCAATCTTTAAACCCACACTGACAGTTTGCACCTTTAATTAAAGTTCAGTATATCATTGGTTGACGTACTGGTTCCTAGTAATAAAATATTAAAACTGATCAATAAAATCGCAGCACCCTTTCAGTATGGAAACTATAGCGAAAACATCAAAAGAGATTCTTGTCCCGCTCATATCGCAAAAATTTTAGCTTTTACCGAGGAGTGAAGTCGCCGTAATAATTTGCAAGTAGTTTAATTTCATTAACAAAATCTCATACCTACTTGTCAAAACACCAATTTGTTTATTGTCACAATGATGTTAACACACATACCTGTTACTCTTGTCTGAGTTTGGAGCAGTGGTTTTCAATGCATGTTACAAGTTTCACTTTCTGAAAATATTTGTTATTGGGCAGTGATGGATTACACATTAATTACAAACTGATCGTTGAACAAAACTTCATTGACAAATAAACCTTGCTGCAGTTGTGTTAAACCTAAATGTAAAATTCACTGGCCCCGGGCACCGGGCCACCATATCATAGACAGAGTCAAGACATGCAACAGTGATAGACAGGAACACTGAACACATGTGACACTGAGAAACAGACAAAACATGTGACAATGAGAGACAGATACAAAACATGTCACTAACAGACAGAAACAAGACACGTGATACCGACAGACAGACAAAACGTGATAATGAGAGAAGATACAAGACATGTGACACTAACACACAGAAACAATACGTGACAGACAAAACATGTGACAATAAGAGGCAGATACAAGACAGGTGGCACCAATAGACAGAAACAAGACATGTGACACTGAGAGACAGACAAAACATGACTATGCGAGACAAGACATGTGACACCGTTAGATATATACATGTGACAATGAGAGACAGACATGTGACAGTAAGGCAGATACTGAGACATGAGATATGTAGAGACAGATAAAACCAGTGACACACTGAATGAGACATATACCCGTCCTGGCTGGTTTCCAAGCAGCTCTGACTTGGTGTGTAGCAGCACAGAGTACTTGACTACCAGTGTCTCCAGGTCAGCTGGCCGCATGCTCCTCAGTACCTCCACTGCTGCCGTGTCGAACCCCCACACATCTACAACACATGAGACACACACTGTGTCAAACCCCCACACGTCTACAACACACACGAGACACACACCATGTCAAACACACACATCTATAACACACACCATGTCAAACCCACACATGTCTATAACACTCATAAAACCCACACCATGTCAAACCCACACATCTACCACACACGAGACACACACTATGTCAAACCCATACACGTCTACAACACACACACACAACACACACCATGTCAAACACACACACGTCTACAACACACACACCATGTCAAACACACATGTCTACAACACACATGAGACACAAACTGTGTCAAACACACACATTTCTACAACACTCAAGACACACCTGTCAACCTTGGACATCGGTTTAGCAGGAGACTTGGATCAGAAAAACAGGAGATTTGTTCAAAAAAACCTAGGAGATTTATAGAGAAAGTCATAAAAGTTTAAAATTCAAAAATACTTGGGTTTTTTTCATGTTTCAATCTATTTAAGCTGTTGGTTTCACTACCTGTGATACTTACAGATATTGCCATCTTCAGAAGCAGCCAGGATATAGTCGAGACACTCAACAAAGACGATTCTCAGAATTGTTGTACTGGGGTGCCTTGTGTTAAGCTACAAACAGAGCACAACATTTCATATATGGTTGATAACCGAGTAATTCCATTAACCAAATCTGTTTTCAGTTACTAAGAAAAAATACTTTAAAATGCTAAAAGATAAAACAAAAAGGAATGGTAATTTTCTAAAGACAACCCTTTCCATTGTGATGGCTGGTAGAACTGAAGAATTTAAGACATACTGTAGACTAATTTGTTGGTGGCAGTAATGTTATATTTCTGTAAGTTTTCTATAGGTGAAGATACAGAAATGACATTTTTGTTTGTCATACCTTCTTGTCACACATGAGACAAACACTGTGTCAAACACACATTTCTACAACACACACAAGACACACCTGTGAACAAAAGGAATAATGATTTGACAGAGGCCATTCAAACATCAGGTAATGCTTAGGAGTTGGTGTAAGTCCAAGTGTTATGTGACATTACGAAGGATGAGGTGTTATTGAACAGCATTATGGAAAAAAAATGTGTTTCTCTTAAATGTGTCATGCCGTCTTTTTGACAACTCTGTGTTAGCTCAACCATAATGATCAATTAAAATAATAAGTTTTTTCTCACTCCATTATAAAGCAATATGACTCTCCCCTAGAACAATAACTAGATACTAACCTTTAAACACTGGCTAGTGGCGGGGGTATTTTTACATAGGCCAGTTCTGCCCCTGTCCTTTCCTTTCCTCACCCAAAACAGTATCTAGACACTAACCTTTGGAATTAATGACTTGTTGTAGGCGTACTGGCTGGTGGCAGGGGTGTTTTTCTGTAGGTGTATAGACCTGTAGGCCAGTTCGCGGTTGGTTTCCGATCGAATTTCTTGCTGCATCATGATCTGACGAACCCGACTGCCTGTTCGCTTCTGTTTCTTCATCTTGGTGTCAGTCAGCATAAACGCTTCCTTGCTGCAACACCAGCACAACAAAATAACAATGGTCATGTTCAGAAAGGTTACATTTTAAATATCACTGTTGACAGAAGTTGGTTATTGTAAATTTTTTAAAGTATACTTTTCTGAATTTAATATTTATAATGTTTATGGCTCAGAGCAGGATATAGCTCAGAGGGTGAGCATCCCTCATTATGGAGTGTTTGGGCTATTTTACATTCAAGCCTGTGTTCCACAACTAGTGTAGCAAAGATCTAATGACCCAACACACCATCAGCAAACGGTATACCACTAAAAATAATAAAAAGATACCATTCTTTTAATATCTAGCATTTCATTTACTTTTTAAATGCTACTATTCACAAGAATTAACCCTTTCGTGTTCGCACAAGGTGCGGTGGGTCGTTGGATCGATCCCACATGGTGAACCCGTTGGGCTATGTTCCGTTCCAGCCAGTGCCCCACGACTGGTATATTAAAGGCCGTGGTATGTGCTATCCTGTCTATGGGATAGTGCATATAAAATATCCCTTACTGTTAATCTGAAAGAGTAGCCCATGAAGTGGCGGCAGCAGGTTTCCTGTATATCTACATGGTCCTTAACCATATGCCTGACGCCATATAACCGTACACCAATGTGCTGTGTGCATCGTTAAATAAACAATTCCTTCTTTTATATCAACCTCTCATCATTAAACAGCATTCTCAAGCAACATTCGAATAACTACCATGTGCACAAAATATTAAAATGTGTGTATAAGATATTAAAGCGATTTGACATCAATGGTGCGAGTTACCGATCATCTTGATACAATTCGGATATTTATCAGTCCAGTCAGTGACGTAACTAAGGCCGTGGTATGTACCATCTTGTGTGGAATGGTGCACGTACAAATCCCTCGATGTGTATTGTAGCGAACAGTCCATAGAGTGGTGGCAGTGGGATTTATCTCGGTATCTGCATAGTATTAACCATATATATGACAGCAATAGGGCCTATAATTGTTAATAAAATATGCTGAGTGCATTAACTAAAACATTCCCTCTCCTTTCACCTAAAGAATTACGAAACAGACCAGTAAACATGACAGACCAGTGTAATTAACTTCTTCACTCTACACTGAGTTACGATTTACTGCAATTTTGTTTATTATAATTATTTTTAAACCATAAGATGGAAAGTTGTATAAATAACAACCAACATACGAATAATACAACTGCAATTTATTCAAACATACATGTTTGTCACAAAGAAGTCTGGGGTGATGCTAGTCAACAGCGTCAAGTTCCTATCAGCTTGGTGCACTCACAGTACGCTGATTAACTGTCTGTAAATTACATATTATATATCATGCGCACGTTTTAATATTGCATGAGCATGTTTTAATATATCTTGCGCATGCTATAATATCTCGTGAGCATGTTATAATAACTAGTAGAAAAGGAAGATAACCTGTGTAAAAATTAAACTAATAATTATACTCTGTCAAAAAAGAAACGCATAGACGAAATATTCATGGAATTATATCTTTAATACAAAGTGGCATAACTTCGTTATTTATGATCGTATCACAGTAAAATTTGACGTGAGTATGTGACAATGTTCTTGCTATTTTCGCCACCAAACAGTGTCACACGATGGCGCTAAAATCAGGACTTTGTGTGGCCACCAGCAGCAGCAATCACTGTGCAACATTTCCGTGACATAGACTGAACGAGTTTCTGAATCCGAGTACGTGGAATCGTAGCCTATTCTTTCTGCAGTGCCTATGACAGTCGCGGAAGCGTCTGAGGGTCCAGGTCATCCCCTAGATGCTCAATTAGGTTGATATCTGGCGATTATGGCACATTAATGTTCTCATTATGTAGGAAATATATTGTTACACGTGGCATTGTCCTGCTTAAAGAGTTCTCTCTGTCAGTCCAAAATGGAAGCATATGACGGCAAAGAATTTCATCCCGGTAGCATACAGCAGTCAGGTGGCCTGGTACGAACACAAGTTCAGTTCTGCCAGTGTATAAGATGGCTCCCAACATAGTGACACTCCATCCACTGAATCGGTCAACTTGGGCGACACAGTCGTCAGCAAAATTTTCATTGCAGCATCTGTAAACACGTCACTGTACAAGACTCATTACTGAACCATGCCTGCCTACAGTGTGCTAAATTCCACCCATGTACATTTCTGCACCAGCAAACACTTAAATGTCGATGTCGTAGGATGAGGCCAACATATGGTATCCTAGCCCGAAAACCAGCTTCTTGAAGTTGGTTCCAAATGGTCTGTGCAGACTCCCTTCTCAAACCTGGTATGTGTCCAGCAGTGTTCATTGCTGTGACAGTTCGGTGACACAAGTGCAGAATCATATGTAACATGCAATTGTTATGCAAGGTCTTTCACTTCTGGGCCAGTCTTCTGCTGTATGGAACTGCTGGTACCTGTCCATGAGACGGGAAGTGGTGATCTGGTGGACGTTCATGTGGTGTGTGACTGCTGACTGCGTGTTACCTAATTGGAAGCAACCTATTGCAATGTTTCAGTTCGTCAAGCTTAGTCTTGAAATCTTTTAATTAGTTTATGTCGAAATGGAAATGTGGTACCATTGTGAGTATTGCAGCTGTAAATACTCATAATTACCCCACACCATTTCCCCGAGTTTCATGTCCATTCGCTAGAATCTGACCATTTCATACCTATTTCCCAGTCACAAAATGTGTCACAACGCGACTTAAATGTTTTTTAAGGTGATTTTGGATATGCTCTCCTATTTTTGAACATGAACAAACATGGTAATTCAGAAACATAGCACACCAAATATTATTTAGAAAAATCTAACTTTTCTTCTTTCCCTATCACCTATGCATTTATTTTTTGACAGAGTATATTAAAAAAAAATAGCTTATGTAACACTCTTTTAAATAAATTTGTTCAGCACTAAGAGGATACCACAACTGACTGCTTGAAGTAATGCAACACATCACCCACAGAATAATGACTATATCGACTCATTCCTTATTATAAACAAACATTTATGATCAAATCAAGTGTAATAATATAAATTTATATATGTGTTTATTGCCACACAGAGAATTAATTCCTTTAAAAATTCAATCTGAATTTACATAATTAACACAGAGAATTGTACAATCTTTGTGCTAAGTTAGGAAAATATGAGAAGCTAAATTAATAAGAAATGTTCTTCCTTTACCACAATGGTTAATTAAAATATTTTAAAACTGAATATTTATTACTAATACAAATTGTAAGTTAAATATAAACATAAATGTGTTTTTAATTTACTTGTGAACTGTCACATTTAACATCTATTATCAGCTGCTTGCTTTGCAGTGTAAACGAGATCCATCATGATCTTATGAAGCGGACCCAATATTTTTAGTGTGTCAATGATAATGCAAGTCAAATTAGCCAAATACCATATGTTCACTTGTCTGCACAAGCAGTAAAGGCAGATGTCAAAGCAGTCCACTAATATTGTCCTGGTTTTTAATGTAAATTTGAACTGGTGTAGCAAGTGCAGTTCACTGTGGGCTGTGATTTATACACACTTGGTGAATAGATTCACTATTCTAACTCATTAAATAATAAAAACATTGCAAGGAATGCAGCTTTAAGTAATTTGATTCTCATCAGCAATATTACAGTAAGATGTATTTCACAATTGAAGCAATATCTCTGAGGCATATATATATTTCACCAAAGAAAGAGACTGGAGAAAAAAATCATCTTCAACAAAGAAGAATTATTTACACTTTCCACCCATGTGTGTGTGTGTGTGTGTGTGTGTGTGTGTGTGTGTGTGTGAATATAGCCTAATGGATTTGACAAAACAATATCTTTGACAGAGCATATGGAATCTTTATTCTAATTCCAATAAAATTATTATTATTTCAGTCCATGGCACAATATATGCAGAAAATGTCCTTGTGACGATCCAGGGTGACTTTTACAAAAGCATAACAGATTAGTAATGTCACAGTAATGTCCCTTTGAAAATAAGCTATACCAGACATGGGCATTTTACAGCTCCCGAGCCACATGCCATCCTTTGGTCGATTCTGATCAGGCTGTGTAAGGTTAATTGGGAATTACAAAATTATTAAAATTAACCACACAATATGATCAGAGATACCATTGTCTAGTGTTGCTTTACACACTAAAATGTAGTCTGAAGATAAATTAATTGCAAAGTCTATTTTTGGCAATTTTCTTTTCAATTTTCTGAGCCAGTCTTTGAGTATCAGGATCTTCATAAATCTTTAGAGCTTGAAGAAAGTGTATCAACGCCCCTTCCAGGTTATTCTCCTTGTAAAGATCACTGAAAAATAATTAAAACAAGTAAATGTTTGTGCTTTATAAGTACATGACATATGTTTAAATATTTCATTCCATCACAATTTTTAACACATTTTAAAATTGTACTACAAATAGGTTAAACCATTAAAAGAGATGGGAATATTACCTAGCAAGGTTAAACATTTGTGTATTTTTATGAGAATCCGGTTACATTCTTGTGAATACTATCCATAAGAATCCAGTTGCATTCTCAAGAATACTATCCATAAGAATTCAGTTACATTCTCGTGAATACT
>JAUTBW010036110.1:0-11268 GCA_032361425.1 Peltospira smaragdina
GTCCATAAAGTGGCAGCAGGTTTCCATCGACTTGTCCTTATCCTTATCTCCAACATTGTAATACCATAAGTAAAACCTACATCTTGATAAGAAATATCAAGTAACTTCTGTTTTTAAACAGACAGTACATACCTCATGATATCACCACATTGGTAAAAGATACTTTGATGACATATTTAATTTAAAGAAATTACTGAAATACAATTCTGGTGTGCAACTTGAATGTTCTGTTAATCATCCTTCAAAGTACTTGACAGGTCAAGCACTGTAAACCATTACACTTTTTTAGCCTTGATCTGGTTTAAAGTGATTTAACCAGTTTATAGAACCTAACAGGCAGAGACTGAAAAGCAGTAGAGTGATGAATTGAATTTTTGTGGATTAAGTGAATAAAAGGTATGTTTTCTTTCTTCATCAGTTTCTTATAATGGTAGTGTGTTAAAATATCTTGTTTAAAATTTGATTGACTAAATAAAAAATGGATTGAATGAGATTGCCATTCAGCTGTTGTCAAAACCTCAGGGTATGTGGATCAAAATACAGCTCATGATGCAGTTGACTGTCGAATCAATCTCACCTAGTGGACATGTTGATTCTGTTTGTTGGATGGTGCATGTAAAATATTCCATGCTGCTTTGCTGCTATACAGAAAAAGACCTATTGGGCTATGTCTCGTTCCAGCCAGTGCCCCACGACTGGTATACCAAAGGCTGTAGTATATGCTATCCTGTTTGTAGAATACTGCATACAATAGACCCCTTGCTGCTAATCAGAAAGAGTAGCCCATGAAGGGGTGGCAGCAGGTTTTCTCTCTAACTATTTACATGGTCCTTAGCCATATGCCTGATGCCATATAACAGTACGCCAATGTGTTGAGTGTGTTGTTAAATAAAATGTCCTTTCTTGCTTTTTATTAGGTGTGGTCAATATAGGATTGATCTCTAGCTGTAGGTGTATCAGGTTCACACTGCTGGGGAAACTGACATACTTAACATGTTTTAAATATGGTTACATAGTCCTTTTAGAACCATGGTACCATACCACATGTTTATTTTGTGTAAATTTGATTTCTTGAAATTACTGGTGTTATCATTGGAAACTGTTGGTTATGTTAGTTATTTTGTACTTTGTACTTTTGTGAAATAAGCTTGTGCACATACAATTTTTTGTGTCAGTTATATATAACAAATGCCAGTTATTAGTAACAAATTGGCTGCAGTTGCTTTCCTTTACCGTTCCTGCATCTGCATCAATTTCTGAATAAGATCACATATGACACATTTATTGAAGATTTTACAAAGAGATGTATGTTTACTTTATGGAAAAGTACATATGTATTTAAAGTGCTTGGGCATTGGTTGAAGACATTCAGGAATTCTGACATATATTTTGGAGTATGATTATAATTTTGTTTATAAACTATATATTACTGTTAATTTCAGTATTATTTATGTGTCAGTTTATTATATCCTAGTTTGGTATTATTATCTTATGTGCATCATTAATTCTGACTTGTATTTAGCGTGATATAAATCATGAAACAGATTAGCCCCATGACCTCTTGTACCACACAGCTGACACACAATAGGCCAACATGGTTATCACTCACTGGACAGCCATATATGGACTCCCATGGTGCAAATGCACTGGGAACAATTTCATTGGCTTATCACTCTTTGCCCTACTTTCAGAAATGATGTTCAAAACAAATATGTACTTGTCAAAATGGACATTGTAAGCAAGCCCAACTAATCATAGCCTAAGCATTTTTTTTACTTCCTCATCTTGCTTTTTTCTGGCAAGTTGAAGGTGATATGCAGAAAGAAAAAAAATTCTCCTTTTTTTTGTCATATCTTAATGAAGTAAAAAAGCTAATTTAGAGATTACCTTAAGAAATGTGATGGTGCCATCTTATGTTTTTAGTTTCAGCATTGAGGGCTGAATTATGAAACCAGTTTTTAGTTTAGAAACAGACTCGGATAATTTTATTTATGCTAATGTGACATCAGACATTTTAGTTAAAGACCATTCTGATAATGATGAATTATACCAGTTGTGGAGCACTGGCTGGAATGAGAGAGAGAGAGAGAAAAGAAAAAGAAATAGTGAGGGTGGGAAAGAGGGAGGAAAAATAAACCATATTAATATTATTATTCAATTTAGAATTTTTGAACACTAATGTTATAAAATATTAAACATAGATTATTTCTGTAAATGCCTATTTTAACATGTTTAAAAATTTTCATTAACTATGCATATTGAATTTTATGTTCCACACATATGTAGGACAGATTATAACAGGTGATTATGGGTTTCCCACTTTGTTACTGTGTTAAACAACATCACTTTGATCATGTCTGATACTTAACAGCTAGTAAGTAATGCCGTATTGAGCTACCTTTGAACAAATATTACCTTTTTCTCCTCCTAAGCTTATAGCAAATATTTTGCTTTGTCATGTGGAGGTAATTAATGGATAGCCTGATCTATTATTGGAAATGGATGTGTAGGCCTGACAATTTCAGAACCTAATTGAGATTTAAATTGAGAGTGGAACATGGGTTTGGCTTCAGTGACGGCAGCACTCTCTGATAGTTAATAGGGCTCACCACAGATTCGATTGACAAGCCTGTTTTCATTTCACTAGCTCAGGTCTAGAGTCCATGCTGACCTTTATGTGTTTTGTACATGTTCTGTAACTGGTAGTAAACAAAAGTCACT
Organism: Peltospira smaragdina; assembly: GCA_032361425.1. Taxonomy (NCBI): domain Eukaryota; kingdom Metazoa; phylum Mollusca; class Gastropoda; order Neomphalida; family Peltospiridae; genus Peltospira; species Peltospira smaragdina. The sequence goes on from JAUTBW010036110.1 coordinate 2,722, forward strand.
TTGTATGTAAATTGGTTGAGTGCAGTCCATGGATAGATGCACATGTTTTAATGGGTGTGCATCTGTGTATGAAATACTAACCACTCCTCTGTGAATCATGTTTACAGGTGTGCTCTCACACTGCAGTCTGTGAAGCGATAAATGTGATCTCTCATCCCTAGCTGTATGACGCATGCCACACAGCTGATATGGAATAAGTTTTGTCTGTACGTCTCTGATTTTCAGTTCACTGCAGCAATTCGGCATACGCTGTATTGTAAGGTGTTATTGTAGTTTCTGTATTATGTGAGTGGATCTTCAACTTAGTTGGATTCATAGTAATAAACCACTATCACCTTAGAACATTTTCATCTGAGATGTTTTTAGTTTAATTTGTACAGTGTGTGTGTGTGTTTTAACTTTAAAAAACAACTTAGGTACATTTAACTTGCTTGATGAACACCAACTGAAGGTTTTGTCTTAAATAAGTCAATTTTAAAACCCAAGTCAAAAATGTAATTCTTTGATTAATTCAGGCCCTAGAGGATGATATTAAAGAGTTAAATTCAAAATACTGATTGTCAACAGTATGTTGGGTTTGTTCTGTGAATATGGGTTACTGTGATTTTAACAACTCATTTAAATAGTAAAATGAAAGAAAGTGACATTACCGGTACTTGATATTAATGACAATGTTAATGCAGTGATCTGTATTGATTAATGAAGGTGATCTACATGTACATTGTTCAGTGAACATTAATTCACCATGGTATAAGAAGTTGTTAAAATGTGCAAGGCGTACAGCACATTGATCAGCATGGGTTTGTCAACATAGAAGCCACCAAGGTCATCACCATTAGGACCACCCCATGTTGTAATGTGTTGAACAGTCAACTGATGTACTGAATGTCAGTTAGCAGTGCAGCGGAGCTGAAAACATCATTATAAATTGTGTTCAAAATTAGATTGTGATATTACTGTAATATAAAATTACATGTAATGGGGTGGAAATAATAGTTTTGATATTATTTTATCTACATTCTTATAAGATTTAATTTATATTCCTGGCAGCTGCTTTTTAAATAATCTTTGTGCAAAAATAACAATAAATGTCGTAACTAATGACGTCACAACATAATGTTATAAATATTATCACTTAACATATATTGCCGTGTATAAACCGAGTTTTCAAGCTCTGAAATATATTCTTAAAATGGGGGGTTGGCTAATGCACGGAGTCTGTAGTTCAGTACGTAAAATTCTGATAGAAAAATCCGGTTTCAACTTTCAGGTTTTGATACGACCGATATTTACCATGTGAAAAATATTAATAAAACATCGTAGTTGTTTTCCCTATATGATCATTTAAAAAATATATATATAAACACGTGGAGTTACTTTCATATTTTTCCCGGCCATTTTAATTTGTCCGATGTAAATACCTCCATTGCCAAGGACCACTGCTACGGCGTTGATTGATAGTTGGCATATGCGTGTCTGTTTGTTGTTATTATTATCACACTCACTGGAGTGAAAGGATATCAAATTAAATAATTATTATTATTTTAAATCCTAACATTGTCACAGTCTGTTAATTTAAAACCACACTCTGCGTTTGTTCCTTTTTTCACGACATAACATACATTTATATTATGAGTAGTAAATTGTATTAACACCACTGGTGTCACTGACGATATTATCGAAATGAGATTGATGTCCGTTTCGTAACGCGAACGTTTTGTAATGTTTTGTTAGTTTCGGTCTCTTATGACAAGAAACTATGAAAACGTTTCCCAATGTTCGCATTAAGAAATGAGCTGATGGCAACACGCTACAACACCTGACGATACCAACAATAATAACACAATCCAAAAATATTATTAGTAGAAATAAGCCTTCTATTACGGTAGTTTATTATTTATATTTCATTGTATTTAATTTTTGGAATATGGGTGGATTTTGTTTTTTGTTTTTTTCCTTCTACGTTATTATTACTACTATTCTTACTGTCATTTTGTAAAAAAATAAGTACTGGCTTATACGTGGGACCAATCATTTTGTATCAGATTTTTTCGGTAAAACTAAGGGGTCGGTTTATACACGGAGTCGATTTATACACGGCAATATACGGTAATAAATAAATTTTAAAATAAGGTATATTTGTCATTCAACAGTTCGGTCTAGTTGATTTTAGGTCAGGTCTAGTAAATTTTAAGACCTAGTGCACTGGTCTAGTGATTAAAAAAGTTAATGTCGAACCCTGCAATGAAGTAATTGAGGTACAAGTTTTGTATGCTATTAATATGTAACTATTTGGCATCCATTAAATTGCAACTAATATACTGTGTTTGTTTTAGAAATGGCAAGATATTGTGAAGGAGGTGCGATTTCTACAACAGCTGCGACACAAAAACACAATCATGTACAAAGGATGTTTTCTCAAGGAGCACACAGCATGGGTAGGTCCAACCCTCAGATAGGTAATGGTACCTAGTGTCATTAACCTTCATATTTCATATTAACCGTTAATGTCGATCCCTGTATACTATTAAGGAACTATAGATATTCTGCAGTTGCTTGGAAAAGTACAATAATGTAAGTTTCTATGCTTGAATGACCTATTTCTGATAGTGTCCTATTTCTATTTCTGATGTTTTCCAGATATTTTACATGAAGTATTTGATCAACTTCATGTATAGGCCAACCCCAAGCTAAAGGGAGGCATTTGTAGAGCTGAAAAGTTGGCTTATATATAGTGATATATGGTAAATACAAACAATTTCCTTCAAAAGGTCATGGAAAATGCCATGAAAAAGTCAAGGAAAGTCAAGGGATTGAGTGGTGATGAAGTGTATGAACCCTGAAATGTAATGACAGTCATCGTAACTAGGTCTGACTGTGTGTGTGGTGGGTTTGGGTGTAGGTGGGGGTCCGGGAAAACCCATTGCAAATATTTTAATTGTGTATTTTTTATTATTTGAAACTTCACTCTTATCATCTATTCAAAGCAGTTTGAAATTTAAAAATATACCATTTAGAAGCAAATACATGGCACTTTGAAGATGACAATGAAGATGACAATGTTTCAAATTGAGAAACTAGGAAAATATCTGAAGTTTTTCTATGCAATTCTGTCATGATTGTCTAATTTAAAACATTGAATTCAACTTTTTGTGCTCATTGATATTGACAAACTGGTATTTTTTTAATAAAATGAGATGTGTACAAAAAAAGCTAAATACTTTATATGACGTTTGATTTATGACATGCAATAGTCAACAGACTTGCTTCCTCGTGGTAGGCTGTGGATGCCACCATATTGTTTTTTTTCATGAAAACCTTTCAGCACAGAAACAAACTATATTTTGTCCAATTTAAGGTACAGTAAGAATACATTTTGTACTAGGGTACACCCTATGTATGTTAAGAACAAAATATCATTCATATATTTTGTTGAAATATGATTGTAGATATATATAAAAATGTGTACTAAAGCCGATCGAAAAATATTTCACTTTACTCAGTGTGCACGAAAACTGTAAACAATGTATTTATGTGCAGTGTTAATTAACTGAAAGGCTGTTTTACTACCTTTCCAGTGATATGTTACATGTGAATGCGCGCAGAGACTAAGGCTTCTAAAATAGGAAAAGTTATTTTTAAAAGGATTTCTAATTAGCAGATTATATTTCCTTTACTCAGAACTAAAACTATCCCAAAACATGTTTTATAATGTACAGATTAAATAATACTTATAGGACAACATATAGTTTACTATATTTGGTATTGTTTAAGCACACAATGTCAATTTGGACCAGATGTGACTTTGCACAACATTTTGGCCTGTATCTCGATAATATCTACAGTGACTTCCAATGAGTTTTACTGGACCATTTAAAGATCGTTAAAAACCACACATTTTCTGCTGTAGGCCTAGAAAAGGTGAGCAGCCTCCAATAATTTTGAAGAGTATATTTAAAAATAATAATTTGCTAATGTATATATTTGTGTACTTAACCTTGTCAAAATGACACAGCCGGCCTTGATGGTGTAGTGGTCTAAGCTGTCAGTCAGAAAAATAAGGCTGGTGTGTGCTGTGATTGTATCCCAGTACTGGCTCCTACCCAGAGCGAGTTTCTATGGACTCGATGGGTAGGTGTAAGGCTACTACATCCTTTTCTCTTTCACAAACCTCTAACACAGGTTGCTACTAACTACTAATAGCCTGTCATGGACAGACAACACAGGCTCCTGAGGTATTTGGCCAGTACAGGCATGCACTATAACAACTTATTCTGGATGCGCACGTAAAACGTTTACCTCCTACCCCTCAAAGTAAAAAAAAAAAAAAAAATGACACTTGTTATTTATGTAGCTTGATTTGTATTTTTGTTTACTTTCTTTTAGGGGTAATAAAACTTGTTATATTGAAGTGATATCACCTCCAACTGTATTGAGTACAGATAGCAGTTTGTAAAGGTTATTTGATCATGATGCAAATTTTAAGTGTGTTTTCGTTTGGTGATGGTTTATTTTTGTTTTACAGCTGGTCATGGAGTACTGTCTGGGCTCAGCCTCCGATATCATTGAAGGTAAAAAAAAAACATATAAACAATCTACTTACTTGCATGTTTTATCTTGGGTTACTTACCCATTTATATTATTGTATTCCTAATGAAAATTTCTAGACATCTGATGGGTTAAAACCTTACTGTTCTTCCTATAGGCTGCTGAGTATGTTGTGCATTTTTGTTTAAAAAATGTTTTACTCACGTTATTTCTTCATGGAGCACACTGCAGTTGGTAGGTCGAGCCCTCAGGCAGTGTCAGAAGATGGTGGAATTAGTATGCCCGACTTGCTGACCATGTACGTGACACAACCAGACAAGTACTTTGTTTTTCATAGCGCTTGCCTGTGGACAAGAGGATTTTTAAAACAATGTTTTAACAAATTCTGCAAATACCTTACTATACTTCACGGTATTTACAAATGACTTTCTGTTTTGGAATTGATTTTTTTTAATGACAGTTATTGGTCAGTTCCCGGAATGTCTAGCATATCGTGTCCAGTATGATACTCTTCAGTTATTGCTGAAAGCTAAAAGTGGTCAGTCTTGTTTTTTAGCAAAATAAAATGTTGAAGATGGACAAATTTGTAATAAAATTGCGTTCGTCAGGCACCCAATCAATAAAACCCTCCCACTGTCATAATAGAAAAACTATCTGAAATGGATCATGAGTGTGATGTAAAGAGGGAATTTCAAGAACGTTGGCTTATAGAACAATGGAACTGTGTACTGTTGTGTGCCATTTTGTGTTCCATGAATTATATATAATCTGTTTTATTTATTTTTGTGTAAATGGATTAGTATATTTTTATTTTGAAAGGTTGGGTTTTTTTTAATGAGTTATCGGGACAAGGAACTTTTCGTCAGGACAAGTAAATTTACATGAACATTTTTAGTATTTCCACACCCTGATCAGTAAGCTTCAGTATTTCAGGCTTTTAACGTTACGCGCTGTGTCTGCACCACTTCCCTGGTGTGTTTTTGTTTTTGATTTCTCTTTCCCAGTTTAGAGTATTAACACCCCACACACACTGGTGTGTACCCTCTGTGTGTGTGTTAGGGGTGTAATGATATGGCAGGGTCGCCATATGATACTTAAATCATGATATTCACCTCATGATATGATATATATATCGTGATATTAAATTTAATATAATGATATGCATTTTATCTTGAAAATAAAACAAATAACTTAAATCATTTATATTGATAGTTGCAAATATTTTGTAGTTTTTTTGTTTTGTTTTTTGTTAACAGTGAATGAACAAAATGTCATCTTTATTTATATTTAATTAATAAACATTAAAATTTGTTTTTGTTCTCTCTAATAAACAGTAAATTCATGAAAACATGAACTGCTTTATTATCTAAACATTTAAGTTTTGTTTTGTCCAATGAATGTGGCTACTGAAGCAGTCTAGGTCAAGCATTAATATAGGGCCTTAACCGTCTGACTACTGCAGGTGAAATATCTCACCCATTGTTACAAAAGCCGAGTTGGCTAAAGCTGATCGAAGTGTGTCCCTTTAATATAATATTCCCGTAATTTTGTACCCAGAAACAACTAGTGCACATGCCCAGGCAACAGGAAATAGATCAGAGTGTTTACTGCTATGATATGTTTTTGTTTATTTTATCAAAAATATTAAGAATTTTTTTTTTTTTTGAACACAATTTTCTTAGGATTTTTTTCATTTGACTGTAATGGCGGAACGTCACAGTCACTTTGAGGAAATGATAGCTGATTGAATTAACTAATTTGATGGTAACTCGAGCATTTTTATGCACAATGAAAGTTCTGAAATGGCCGACGAAACATCAAAGTTGGTTTCATAAAAAAATTTGGAGTCAACAAAGTACATGGATTACTAATAATGAATGATTTTCCGGACCGCTAGCTTTTAGTGTATGGAAGTAAAGCCAGCTTTGTTGAGTTTTAGCACAATTTTGAACGTTTTTAACTGGTATAAAATGCAACTTAAACGTGAAACTAATTCGTACCAATTCACATACGAACATTATTTTATGTTTTTACCTAATTTTTTATTCAGTAAATAAGCAATTTTTACAAAAAATAATCCAGTAGTCAGAATGTTAAGACATTTATGCCTTTGGTATAAGCGTACTAGGATAACATGTATTACATATATATCTAAAATATTAGTCAATGTGTACATCAAGTCGTTTTCGATCTTTTATGCATCTGTATTAGAATAATAATGTGTACACGTGTTTGGGTTTTTAGAAGAAAAAAAAACAATATAACAATTTTTAAAGAATTGACATATTGATACACCTATTAATAATTGTATCATTGCCAGAAATGTCATGATATATTGATAAATCGATAGTTACATCCCTGGTGTGTGTTACTGGTGTACCCTACTTTGGGTGTGTGTGTGTGTGTGTAATCTTGCTTCGGAGCTATTTCATGTTATAGCCAGTGTTCCATTTTTGGTATAACAAAGACTGTGGTATGTGCTGTTCTGTCTGTGGGACTGTGATCTAAGAATATTTGACAGATCTTTACAGCTATTCGCAAAACTTAGCCCGTGTCGTGGCAGCAGTTCCTATTTTCACTGTCATTTCCTATAATTATGTGTTATGACATACAAGTTTTTTTAGATAGAATATTCCATATATTATGCTACGACCGTACTGAAAATTCATATAATTTGTTTTCCCTTTATTTCCGTAACTTCTTTTTTTACGTGTACATTTAGAGCAAGCTGTTACAATGCACGCCTGTCCTGGCCACACACCTCTGTAACCCTAGTTATTTGTCCAGGACAGATTAGTAATAGCCATTCTACAGGTTACTGATAAAGAGGAAGGGGTAGTGGCCTTACACCTGCACCGTACCCCACTGAGTCGTTAGAAATTTGGGTACCATGATACGAACCCAGCACCTACCAGCCTTATTTTTAGACTGACGGCTTAGACCACTACGCAGTCGAGGCCGGTCCCCCTTTCGAAAGACGCTTCCTACTTGAAACAATATTTTCATGAAAGCGGAATGGACACTTTTAAAACGACGTCACGATGCTAGCCAAGCGAGAAGGGGGTTTAAAGAGTGGCGGGGGTGAGAAAGTTTTAATCACTTTCGCCCTCCAGGGTGACGATTTCGACAAGTGTAAGCCATTCAAACTCGCCCCTCATCGAGAAGCTTATCTCCCACTTAAAAGAGCTCTTCCAGACAGGTGTCGCCCCCTGGTGGGATTAACTAATCGAGGATGAGGTGTTACCGTGGAGTATCATTACTCGTTAACACTGATTGTGACGCCCCTATGGCAGCTACAACAAACAAATATAAAAGGCGAAACATTGGTGTTTCAGCTACAATAAACAAATATAAAAGGTGAAACATTGGTGTTTCCATTGTCGCAACTTGGGTCAATCAAACCGCTGTTCCTAAGCCGATATTTAAGGGAGTTTATTCAAATTTAAGGGCCCAGGGGCTTTTTCAACACCCAAGGCGATAAATCGCAGGAAAACTGCTGATAACACCATGTAGAGTTATTGCTGTATCCGAAGCAGTATTAATAGAAGATAAATAAAAGATACAGCCGTTAGTAAAATGTGTTGTGTGCGTTGTTAAATAAAGTAATTTCAGAGTGAAATATAATATGAAATACAGCGTACATATAGGGTGTGCATATGTATGCTTACATGCCTGTATGTATGCATGTATGTATGTATTATGCATGCATGCATGTATTATGCATACATACATGTATTATGCATACATGCATGTATTATGCATGCATGCATGTATTATACATGCATGCATGCATGCATGCATGCATGTATGTATGTATGTATATATGTATGTATGTATGTATGTATGTATGTGTAGATGTATGTATGCATGCCTGTATGTATGGATGTGTGTGTGTGTATGTATGTATGTATTTATGTATGTTGGATGTTTAGGTTACTTAATGTCGTTTGCATTAACTAACTCTCTCTCTCTCTCTCTCTCTCTCTCTCTCTCTCTCTC
>JAUTBW010036221.1:0-11266 GCA_032361425.1 Peltospira smaragdina
ATTATTATTATTATTATTATTATTATTATTATTATTATTATTATTATTATTATTATTATTATCATCATCATTGTCATTGTATGTAGGTACATCGAAGGTCTGAATGCAGAAAGTAAGACGATCGGAGACTGGGACAAAACTCTCGGAGCTAGTCAAGAGAATATACCCAGTATCCCAGAGACCAGGCTGCCCACTCATTGGTTGAGCCAGGGAGCTGGTTACCATGGTAATGTGTCCAATGCATTGTGGGCTCTGCGATACCATATGCTCAAGGATGCTTTGAGTATACAGCGGATAATCCCCTTTGATGATCTTTGTAAGTAAACCAGGATAATCTTGTTTGATAATCTCTATAAAACACCCAAGATTAGTATTTTGTGATGACTTTTAGGCAAATTAGGCAAATATTTAGGCAAATATTTCTTGATAATCTCTGTAAGTTATTAAAGACGAATCTAGTTTTTTTATTTCTGTAAGAAATCGATGGAAATTTTGTTTGATAATTTCTGTGAAATAATTCATGATAATTTAAATTCGTAACTTATGTTTGTATTTTTATTTATTTTATTTATATGTAAAAAAAAAAAAAAAAAAAAATTATTTCAAATAGAGAACATCAGTTTTTACATGTTTAACACCATTTTATTGTGTTACAGGCATTTACTATGAATATTAATCTGCACTTAAATGATTAATTTATATTTTTATCTTTTCAGGAATTCTGAAGGCTTGTTCAGCTCATCACATCATTATGTTTCACTCCATTTATATTTCATGTCTTAAATGTTATTACCATTCATGTTCTCTGAAAATTATTTTAATGTACCTTACTGCCTCCATTCTCATAAACAATGGATTCATGGTCATTGGCTGGGTTTTTCCTTTTTTTATTTTTATTTTTTTATTTTTATTTTATTTTTTATTTTTTTTTAATGAATGTTTTATGTCAATTATTTGGTATTTGTTTTCATTATATCCTCCTGACAGTTTGTTTTTTAAAGAAATATTGGAAATGTGAATATTGTTAGATAGTTTACTTAGACATAAAAACAGTGGTAATTTTACTGTATTGTTTCAGCAGTCAAAATAGGGGTCAAAATGTGTTTTACTTCCAAAGTTTGCAATGGGTCATGCTTTCAGTTTTGATGATGAAACTACACATATAATTTTTTTATTTTTTTTAATAACTTTACAACAGCAGGTTTTAAAAGCTGATAAAATTTCCATGCTTAAGGTTTGGGTAAACAATTGTTTGTAACCAATAGATTTATTGATGAGGGTTATGTTATATTTAATCAGATCCAGTAAACATTAGATTAAAAACATGATTAGAAATAGAATCTCTTTATTTTCTTTCTTTGTTATATTAATGTAGCTACATATTAAAATACTTGAAATTTTACTTTTAAATGCATGCAGTTTTAGTTTTTTTAGTTTTGAAACTGTAACTGCGGTTACTCCTAGGATCATTGATGATAATATTTTGATAGTGTTATAGTGTTGTTCCAGTGTATCTTGGATCATGTTATATACGTTAGTAATGATTACACACTTCTACACACACTTTGTCATAGGATACTGAGGCTAAAAGTATCTACTTTAAGTCAGTGGATATAGCTGTGTAATATTGTAATGTGTCAAAGTGCATAAAATTAAACACTTATTCAGTTAGAAAACTGTCTTTAATTTAGTAAAATATATATGGTACCCATATATATATATTAACCCTCTTGTCATACAAAATATTTCTTGCTACTTGTAAAAATGTTGAGGGGAGGTGATATTGCAGCATATTTTCTTATTATCTGTTTGGTCTTCAGTATTTTGTACTATATATATAATTGTAAACATGTTAAGGATATTGTGTGTGTTTTAAGTTTAAGACAAATACTCTGTCTTACAAACTAATATATCCAAATATTCTCACAAAACCAGTTGTCTCGGGGCAACAAAAGAACAAATGTTTGGTGCAGTTTATTATTGCAAGTGCATGTTGTCTATAATCAATAACGTCAGTGGATTAGAGTGAATTCAGTGTTGCTTCTGTTGAGTTCCTGGTTCCATGGCTTGACAAATAAATGAATTCCTTGTCTGTCTGATACACAGATGTTGAATATGTAATTATGGTATGAATGCTTCTAGCCAAGAGTATTACTTCAAACATCTTGGAAGCACATTACTAAGCTCAATAACTGGCCCTGTTCTTGTAAACTTAAAGTCTAAACTTTATTGATGTCAAAATGTTAACATCGTAGGAAAGCCATTCAACTAGCATAATGTTAAAGACTGGACTTTACTAAAGTCTAGACTTTAAGTTTTATAAGCATGGAGCCTGATGTGTGCAATTCTTTTTTTCAAGGGTCATTAAACATTCATTTATTTGTTCATTCATTCTTTCATTTCAGTCACTGATTGTGTAAAGTATCATAGTAAGTTGAATCATGTTTAAAATACACTTTAACATAAATCATGTTCTACTGCTGTTATAATTTAAGAACGAAAACATTTTGCCAGATAAACTTATAGAATACTGTATTATGTATTTGTGTTTAGGATACAGTTGTTTGAGTATCCTACTCTTCAGTAGCCTAGTGGTAAACATGCTTTCCTGACACATGGCTGTTTCAGAACCAAAAGGTAGCAGATAATGGAGAAAAGGGAGAAAAACATTCTGACCTAGATACTAAAACCTACTAGTTGTTAGTAAATGGCCTAGATAAATTGGGATAGCTTTAGAAAGCTACATGCATCCTTTGTGCATCAAATGCAATTGACTTAGGGGCATTCAGTGACACCAAGTGACCTAGGGTCATTGAGTGACACCATTAAGTGCCAAACCCCAACTTACATCCTTTTGGTTCAGAAATGATGACATGGTCATTTTAAGATCAATTTCTGTCAATGTCAGTGAGTTACTAGAATTGTTATTTTATTACTTTTTACTTGAAATGTTTCCAATGCAGATAACCATTAATAACAAATGTGATGAGTGCATTGTTTAAACAGAAATTATTAAAAATGGTTTACTGTTCAAACTCCTGCAGACTGAATTTGATTGATCAGTAATTTCATCTGTACAAAAATATATGTATGGAAGAAAAACTAAGTTACTATAAGATTCAAGCCAACTAGAAGTTAAGTAAATACAAGTCACCAGTAAAAATACATTTATCATAATTACGATGATTTGTCGGATATTCAGAGTCATACATTTATATTCTAAAAATATATTTGGTATATGAATATGTCTTACAGTCACTTATACGAAGGACACAGCCAGCAAACGTATGAATCTCCCTTTATTGTCCATTGTCCATTAGTATACAAGTTCACATGCATTTCAACTGTGTTTTGTGACAGTAAACCCTCTTTGTGAGTTACATGTTCTGTATTGAGTGTAAGTGGTTGATGATGGATTGCTGTACGTGTTCATGGAAATGTTCGTGGATATAACATATTAGCCAGTTTAGCAGATATAAAATATCCAGTTTAGCATATATAAAATATTAGCCAATTTAGCAGATATAAAATATTAGCCAATTTAGCGGATGTAAAATATTAGCCAGTTTGGAAGATAAAAAATATTAGCTAGTTTAGCAGATACAAAATATTAGCCAGTTTAGCGGATATAGAAAATATTAGGCACTTAGCAAGCTAAAAATATTAGCAGTTTATTGAGACAATATGAAATGTCTGTATTTTTAGAAACTAAATGTAAAAGATAGGTTTTTCATTAATGCATGAAAGTGTTAGTTCGTGCATTATTATTCAGCAGCTAATGTATTCTGCATACTGTGTGGTTTTAAACATTAAATAACAGTAAAAAATACAGTTACAAAAAGTAGCCATTAGCATTTATTATGTGCATAAACAGGTTTTAATCCAGGATCGCTACACAATAACACAATATCTTGGACATTTTTTAGACAGTGTGATTTGATTAGAAAGAAAGACACTACAGCATCCCTGGAATTGTTTTATTATGAACATTAAATAATATTTAAATCAGGATATCTACACAGTAATGCGATATTTTGGAAATCTTTTAAGACAGTGTGATTTGAAATAAACTACAGCATCCCTGGAATTTGGTCAACAGATGCCTCTAGTGTAGTAAGTCCATATTTTCTGATCTGAGTGATAGCAAGTCCAGTGCGTGTTTCATTTGTCATTACCATATCTTTTGAACACAAGATTATTGTTCTGTGAAATAAATAATTTATTCATTATAATGTATATCTAGTGTTGTTTTCTTTTGTTTATTGTTATTTGTAACGTTAGCCTTGCATATCCTCTCTGATGCATTTATAGTCAAGTACGTAAGCAAAATGATTATCAGTCAACTGGTTTGCCTTAAACTCACATTTGATTCTGCTCTGTGCATTGATATAACTTCTGTTTAGATATGTGCTGTTTAAAAGCAGTTTGCCATTGTCACATGTCACTGGGGCTTGTTTGTTGAGGGGGTACCCTTGAATTGCAAACTTTGTCTGTTCCATTCCAAACGTGTTCACTTGCTAATGACATCAAGGAAGGACATGTTTATTTAACCACGCACTCAACACATTGGTGTATGGTTATATTTCATCAGACATAATGGTAAAGGACCATTTTGATAGTAAGGAAGGAAGCCTGCTGCTGCCATATAAGCTGCTCTTTCCAATCAGCAGCAAGGGGTCTTTTATATGCACCATCCCATAGACCGAATAGCCTACATGGTTTACATCAGGACTGCCACTGCATGTTGTGTCCTGGGACGTCATTTAATGTCCCAAGGAAGACTGCCACTCCATGTGTCCCGAGCCATCATTTAATGTCCCAAAGGAAGACTGCCACTCCCAAGACTGGCTTGTACTTTCAGTTCATTGTTATAATAGCAGATGTGTTCAGGGCTGTACCTTGTGGGGAGGAGAGGGGGGGGGGGGGGCAAAGAGGAAGCAGATGCCCACCACCCCATCCCTAAGAATCTCGGAGATTTTGAATTTTTATTCATTTTCAAAAATATAATGCAGGAAATAGCATACACATCTCGGGGGTTTAATTACTATAGTGGTTCATTCCATGTATTTTATATGCCATCGAAACTTCTAGAAAACTTCATGACCTCAAACTAGTCGCAAAAAAATTATGAAATTACTGCCTCCCGCCCCCCCTCCCCCCCTAAGGTATATGGCGGTGATGTGTTTTATTATCTTTTATACTTTATTATTATATATCATATTGATTATGTTCTGCCTTTGACACACAGTACCCAATATGTGTTTTCATACTGGGCTGCAGTTGAACATTCATTCATTTATTTATAGAGATAAAACCAAACTTGATTACATTGACGTTAAATCTGCTCCATGCACTTTGAAAATTGTAGACGTGCGTTCGTGCAGCTAATGTCACAAAGGCAGCTCAGGGTGGGGTTAACTTTCCTCAGTCTAGTGTCTTGCCCTTGGTGAGTGTTCAGCACTGCTGTAGACAGGTCGTTCTGTCTTTAGACTGATATGTCGTGGTTTGTTTGTACAACGTGAATGTTTCCCATTCAGATCTTGCATCATCAACAACCATGTCTTTGTCGACAGCGTGTAAACCAGCAGGTGGGATATGGTGTATCGGAAAGAAGTTGTAGATAGGGGCAGATCTAGGGTGTGTTTGGTATACGGTTGGTCGTCAGGGTTAGGTTTAGGGCAGTTGATAGCTACTAGGTTCGGCTCTGAACTAGAATGAATTTGCAAGAACTAAATGATGACTAAACATCTTCCTCAAGCTTACTAATAATAACTATCCCGGACAGACAGTACATGTAGCTACTGTGTGTGTCCAAGATAGCATGCCTGAACTTTGATTGAATATAAATAATAAATTGTTTTATAATTTTTAATGACATACAAATTACTACGGCAACGGTTATACTGGCATCAGAAACATTTTAATTAGAACAAAATATATTAGCTCACTAACAGGGATCGATCTCAAATCGGCCGCGTGTAGTAGTCTAGATTTGAACTCATTGGCAGAGAGAGAGAGAAAAAAAAAAAGAGAGAGAGAGAGAGAGAGAGAGAGAGAGAAAGGAAATGTTTATTTAACGACACCCTCAGCACATTGGTGGTACAGTTATATGGTGTCAGGCATATGGTTAAGGACCACGTAGAGAGTTAGAAAGGAAACCCGCTGCCGCCACATAGGCTAGGCTACAAAGGGTCTTTTATATGCACCATCCCATAAACAGGAACACATTTTATTTACAGTTAAATTGTGATAGAAATGAAACCCGCTGCCACCACATGGGCTGCTCCTTCCGATAATTAGCAAAGGATAATTTATATGCACCAACCCACAGACAATATAGCGCATACCATCATTTGTGGAGCACTGGCTGAAACGAAACATCCATTGGTCAACAACAAAGACATTGTCGATGGAAATGGAAATTAGGAGGTTTTTATTCATGTACTGTGACTTCAGGCAGGTTATCAACTACATCCCCTATCACATACACCTGATCCGCACCTGATAGATATGATACTAAACACTGCACGCAGTCCGTTACCACAAGTTGATTAAAATATGTTTTCAAGTTTACTGGAAGTACAAACTGGAGGGTTGTAATTTCCGCAGACAGAAATCGCTTTGATTGCTGATGGACTAGATAACTGCTGCATCAAGTTATCCCATTCAGTTTGAAGGGTTTGGCTGCCAGGCTTTCGTTGCACCTCGTGGACCCGTTGGGCTATGTTCCGTTCCAGCCAGTGCCCCACGACTGGTATATCAAAGGCCATGGTATGTGCTATCCTGTCTATGGGATAGTGCATATAAAAGGTCCCTTGCTGCTAATCGGAAAGAATAGCCCATGAAGTGGCGGCAGTGGGTATCCTCTCTAACTATCTGCATGGTCCTTAACCATATGACTGACGCCATATAACCGTACACCAATGTGTTGACTGCGTCGTTAAATAAACAATTCCTTCCTTCCTTCCTTCTGCTTTGCTTTTATGCTTCGATCTTGTTTTAATTATCATGAAGAATTATGTGTGATTTATGTCCTAGAGAGTATGCACAAAACATGATGTCACGGTTAAAACTTGAGCGTGACGAGTTTTATTCTAAACTTTTACTAATTTTATAACAGAAAAAAATATTATTCAGTTGTAATTTTGTACGTGTTTGTAGCTGAAGATGTTATCTTCAAGTAAAATTCAAGAAGTATTTAAGGTGGGAACTGCCATTATTGTAAATGTGAAATAGTCACTTGAAGTATTCCTGAATTACTATCAGCAGCAGTGAATGTTTTATTTTTACTTGATGTAAACAAGGACTAAAGTATATTAGGGTGTGTATGTTGGTGGGAGGGAGGGAGGGAGATTCCAGCTATAAATGTACTTTTGTTATTTACTTTGTGTTGGTGGCTTTTATACCAACTGGTTAATTCAGATGTGTCCCAACTCCAAAAAATTAAAATGGTGAAGTCTTCATTTGGTCCTGTCGTGGGCATGGATATGGGCAAATACAAAAATTATATATATTATGTAAAAAATAATGGGTTTATGTTGAATATTTATGTATTCAATATCTCTGTGAGGTTTGGCTTGGTGTTTGTTGTGTAATTGGGGAGGAGACACGGGGCTTGTTTAAGCATAGTTTAATTCCCAAATATTAATTACTTTTATGTACTTAAAAGTTACTAAAATAATAATATATTTAATATTTGGATAGTTATTTCTATAAAAAAATTTTTTATCACTATGTTGATATTTAAGGGGAAAAAAAATTAAAACAAGGAAGTATTATTATTACATAACATGGGCTTTGATGCTGAAGTTAAAAAAAAAAATCAAACTTTTTCATTCTTGAAAAAAAAATCATTTAGATAACAGTTGAATAAATGGAGTACTTTATAATAAAACATTGCTTTAATATAGATAAATATTATAAACATGGCTTCCCCATTCCTTATTATGCTTCTATGGTAATCTCTGTGGTAATAAGATATGATGCTATTGTGTTCTGCAGTATCATTTTCACACAGTTAGGATATAGGTAGTTTTATCATCCATGAAAAAGCGTGACCAGTTTTGCTATTTTTACAAATGGTAGTATCACAGAGTATATTTTTAGTACTACTTTACAGTTAAAGAAACACAAAACAATTATTTTACCAATAGGGTAGAAAGTGGCCTGATTATGTTCCAGTAAAGTGCAAAGTCAGTGCTTACCATTAGTAACTCACTGTTCTCTTATTTACACATAATAGTCAATCTATATTTCATGCTGGGGTGACATTAAACATTCATTCATTTCATTCTTATTGTAATCATGTCCTGTTTACATATAATAAATAAATAATGATAAAAAGGTGTAACAGAAGGCTGTTACTTTCAACTGTTAACTTATGTTCAATGGACCAAATGCGTGTAACAATAATACTATTCACTGTGATTGAAAATTGCAAATTAGAAATTAAAGTTTTCATTATGTAATTGAAAATTTAATGAAATGTTGATTACTGTGTGTGGTATAATCATTAACTTGGTTTTCAACTGTGTTGGATAAATTATGCAGTAGATTCACATACTGTGTAGTGAAATAAATAGGATTTTAACATGCAGAACATTTAGATCAAGTCATGTGATGTTTAAAGTTTAAAATTGCCACATTGCTGTATACAACAAGTTTCATCATGTATTAGTATTATTGTGAATAAAAACAGACCCCATGTTAGTGTTTGTTAAGTAGCTGGAGTATATAAAAAAAACACCCCACAACCCCGCCTGCCAAAAAACACAAAAATCAAACAACACACACACATCAAAAAGTTGTTGCTGCAATTATAAATTAAATCTCAATTGCTATGTTTTACCATGCAATTTATGTTAAGGGTACAGATTGTAAAAGATATCTTAATGCTGTGATAACATTAATATGGTAACTGAATAGGTCACAACACTGTTTGATGTGTAATTTTATCTTTTAAGAACATAGTGTCACTGTTTAATACAATAAAATAACTTCAAAAATAGGTACCCAGACTAATTTAAGGACAGTACTGTAAAGTACACTTACAGTGAAAACACAACAAACTACTGGTTATAACGAACTGTTAGTAAAGTCTAATTTTTTCTCTACTGCTATAACGAACTAATGTTTCCAGTTCCTTGCAGTTCATTATAAATGTACTGTAATGTTAACATACAAACGCAAATGTATAAAAAGCATAACATTTGGATAAATAAGCAATTAGAAAAGCTGTGAAAGGATATCTTTTGAAAATAAAAAATATGTAATGACTTTAATATCAATCAGGCATGTTAATGTAATTTATTTTAAATGACTGTTTAATACAATTTCTAAAAAAAATTGGAATGTAATGTTTTATTTAGGGTCAACTCTAAAGTCTAAAAATAATACAAGCTTAACATAGAGTTAATATACCCAGTAATGTATGAATTGTCTGACATTCCTTTGTTCTATATTAAGTTCAACGAAGTTAATAAATGCTACACAGCTGACCTTTGATAAATATTTTTACTTTTGTATATTTTTGTAGACAGGTGAATTTGTCTGCCAGCAAATGGCTATCTGCAGACAATCAATTTGAGTAGTGCATGTACATGTATGAATAGTTTTTAATCATAATTAAAAAATATATATTTTTATTCTGTCCTTCTCTATATAACGGCATGTAATTTTTATAATGTTTTATTTGTAGGCACGGGACTTGAATACTGGCGAACTTGCAGCCATTAAAGTTATTAAACTTGAGCCAGGTAAATACAACAATAAATGTATTATTGTAAAACTATATTTGTGGAATGTGGACAGCTTATTGTACTTCTAATGTATAAATTATTATTAAGGTGAGGCTACTATTTATATATATATTTTTTTCTTTAATTGTGAAAGGCAAAGAAAATATTAAATTGCTAATAACTGTTATTTGTATTAAGTTTAGTTATGATATATTTTGAACATTTAAAGTTTTTAATGAATTACACCTATAGTACTACACATTAAAAATTTGTGTTTATATATTTATTCCATTTTTTTCCCTTTTGTATCAGATATATGTAGGCTACAGTTTAAAATATTAGAATGCTTTATAGGTGATGATTTTGCTGTGATTCAACAAGAAATTATGATGATGAAAGATTGTAAACATCCAAACATCGTGGCATATTATGGAAGTTACCTCAGGTATGTTATTTTATTTATTGGGCATTTTTTCTTTTCTTCTAACATCTTGTCATATAATATAAAACATTGTATAATATAAATCATTTATCACTGATCATCGCAAGACATAATAGATGTAACCTATATAATTCTCATTTATCATGGGACAATTAGGAATTTCTTCCAAAAGTAGTGTTTTTGAAACCTCAACCTTTTTTATTTTCATTAAAAAAAATGTTTATAAATTTTATATTCAATGCAGGAGGGAAAAACTGTGGATAGCCATGGAGTTTTGTGGTGGAGGTTCTATGCAAGACATCTATCACAGTATGTATTTCTCTTCCATTATTTGTGTATATTGTGTATCTTTTCTTTTTATATGTCCTAGTATATTTAAAAGCGACTGGGTTATTCTATATTTTAGAATGTCCTACCACTTTTACCTTTTTTTTTAGCTATCTGGATATGTCTAGATATTGTTATGGATCAGATAATTTGAGACCTTAAAATGGTGATTAGTTATAGATAAAGCTTAGTATGTTAACTCTAGGTTATAACATATACCTCACAATTAATAAAGATATCAGAACTGTTTTTAGCTTTTCAGAATATTAATTTGACATGTAAATTTTACACCATTAAAGATAGCATCTAAAAATATATTAAATTGGCTTACTATTACTTACAGTTTTGAGTACTTATGCATGTTTAAATTGCACTTACTTTGTATTTGATTTCAGTAACTGGGCCACTACAAGAGCCACAGATTGCATTCCTGTGCAGAGAGACTCTCAGAGGCTTGAGATACCTTCACAGCAAAAATAAAATGCATAGAGATATCAAGGTATGCATTTTTGCAGAAAACAGATTCTAGAGTTTTGCGGATGGACATTAAACAAAATACAGTACTTGGTTGTTATTTTTACATATAGTTTTGAGTTTTGTTAAAATCTTTTGTTTATGTTGTCTGTAATATTTTGTGGTGGAAACATGTTACAGATACACGTTTAATCCTGATGTGATTATTGTTTAGGTGTCATTGGACCAAATCAAATTACATTGGCCGTAATACTAACGTTTGTTAATAAAAGTAACAGAAGCAACG